>MU837043.1:68922-105743 GCA_029603245.1 Rhizopogon salebrosus TDB-379 | reverse complement strand
TCAAACTTCAGGTAAAAGTTCACTCCATTGTGAGCCGTGACCTCGAGGAGACCCGGACCTGGGGAAGCCTAGGGGACCATATGATTTGTCGAAGAAGCGCTCGATCTCCGCGACACCGTTTCAGTCGAAATTCTCTCCGCGAGTCGGGCCGCAACATAACAGGAACGATCAACGGATTCAAACACTCTAAATTTGCAGAGATCTACAACGATCCTCTTTACTAGCGATACCGACCTTCGCATAATCCAGGTAAAGGATTTTCGCAGTAGCAAGACTTTGAATATTTCCAAACCCACGTAACCTTTTGGCGCTTTACGCATCAAAATGCAATTTTTGTAACACTAGAACTGGGAGGTTCGAAATTGAATGAGCAGCGCTCAAGACCGGCGCCACTTGCCAGCAAAGTAGTCTTAACATATGTTATGAAACTTAAAAATGTAAACCGATCGCCTCTATATGCCAACAAGGCGCTTATTCTCATCCACACGTCCCGGCCACCTGCGAGAAGTGATACTGGTGAACTTATCTGAAACCGGTGTCCTTTCTGCGTCTGTAGCGGACGGTACGAGGCTTCTTAGGCATCGTAATCATGGTCTATGGAGGGAAGGTCAACAATACCCGTGAATAATGAACTGAAGAGACGAACATGATAGTTGTGTTCTGGGATATTGGTGACTCCATCCTGCAGCCGAAGCTCGACTTTGCGGATGATAGTGGCAATCACAGTTCCAAGCTGCAAGTATGCGAACTGATTAAAAATCAGTAAAGTTATCCTATGTAGAAAATAACCACGAGGCACACCTGCTCGCCAATGCATCTATGGCGGCCAGCACCGAAGGGTTGATATGGACTCTCAGTCCCCTTGCTGATATAACCGAACCCATAATCAATCTTCTCGCCATCAGCGTATGTTTTGGACGCCTGCGCAGCAACACCTTCGGGATCACTCCAGCGGGTAGGGTCCCACCGTGTGGGGTTAGGCCAAATAAGGGGGTCAACTTGGCTGACCGCAGCGGAAGCTAATACATAATGACCCTTAGGGACGACATAGCTTCCATCTTCGGAGGGCGCAGCGAGAGTCGTAGGAACTGGGACATCAGAGCGGACATAGCGCATGATGCTGTGAATAGGTGGGTGCAAGCGGAGCGTCTCACGAATGACAGAATCAAGAACTGGAAGCTCGCGGAAGGCTTCATAGGTCATCGGGCGGAAAGTACCTTCGGGGTCGCCGAAATAGTCGATTTGCTCCTGGTAAAGGGCCTCCCTATAACGGGATCATTGAGACACGTTCATTGTGGATACTGAGCAACACTCACTGAACGCCGACGTTATTAGCAAGGTGGAGGAGTGTCCATGAAGCAGTGGCGGAGCTAGTATGCTGTCCTGCCATGAGAAGGGCAATCATAATGTGCGCGATTTCATGGTCACGAAGAGGTCTGCCATCACGATACTTCTGGTCCATCAAGGCCGATATCATATCGGGTTCCTCCTATAGGAGCAATGTAAATATGCTCGAAAGTTTCAACAAGGAAGTCTTACAATATGACCCGAATTTCTGCGTTTGCGGACAATGTCGGTATAATACTTGCTCATCTTCTTGTGCGCTTCATCCCGACGGCGATAAGATTCCAAAGGCAAGTTGGGAAACATGAGATTTATCGGGGTGAAACCTCCGTCCAAGTCGCTGTAGATCTTCGAGAATGATTTGTCCAAACCACTCCTGACCTCCTTGCCCTGTAAAGACCGACTGGCAGTCAAAATAGTGATTTGGGCCATAATATCAGTTACATCAAAGCAGCCCCATTCGTTGATGTTGTTCATTCGCAAGGTGATGAACGCTTGGTCGTTGCGCATGAAGTCGTCAACTTCTTGTTCGAACATGTGAACGTACTCCCGGAAGTTTTCAGTCGAGAGGCCCACTTTGACGAATTTCTTTTGCTCCATGAAAACTTCATTGGGGACATCGAATACAACATCTTTGCCGAAGACGGGAGTTGTGAGATGCTATTGAAGTGTGTAGTTAAAAAGGTGTTCACGATACCAAAAATATCATACTGTATAAGCGTCTGCAGCAGAGAATGCAGTTGATTTGCCACCCAAGACAAAGTTATTCCCTTTAGCACCGAGTGCAACGGTAACCTTGCGTCCAAGTAGAATAAACGTGAACACATCCCCATACTGGCGAAGACTATGAGACAATGAGACAAGCGTGGCATTGCCATACCTTTTCCCTGCACTCGAATAAAAATTTGAGTGGGTCATTGCCATATGAGATGGCAGACCCAATGAAAGGGATCCAGTGGAACACCTTTGGAGGTAACGAACGGTCTTGGGCAACAACCTGCACGCGACACTTCAGTAAACACGCAGATGACAACCATAAGATGCTCACCAGTTGCCGGATGACGCTCAGCGCGATGGTGAGGAAAGGTATGGACACGATCGCAAGCAAAATTGCTCCTCCGGGAGACGCAGTGACATATTGCTGTGTTGCGTCTACGAAAGTTGTAAGGTAGCCCACAGCGACCGAGCTGAACAACATGAATTAATGGATCCACGCTGTTTGTAATCTTGATTGTTGGTAGAAGCGGTGTGTCCTTCGATGCGACTTGCAACTCGACATTTCAGGGGCAACTTGAAAGGATTTATCCTCCCAAAGCTGTCGTACCATTGTTACGTGGCTTAGTCAGCTCAACATGCAAACCAATCATAAGTCTTGAAAGTACAACCTTCCGACGGAGAGCAAATGATGAGGCGACCGTAGAATTGTGGGATTAACCGAACCATAGCGCTGGCCTAGTATTGCCGCGCAGATCCAGGCCTTGCTGAGCCACCTCATGCGGTTAAACGGCAGCGGTATCAACGACTGTCGAATTCTTATTAGCTACATAGTAACTCAAAATGGTACGGTACCGTGCATACAGATAACTCGTTGGGTCCTATATACAATATGAGTAGCGTAGACAGACGGTAGTCTTAAGCCATTGCATGATGAACCAAGGTTGACATGATAAGTATACGGTTCAAGTTTTACATAACCGCTGTGAGAAGAAACGGCCCAATAGTTGGACCGCAAAATGGATTACCAATAATATCGGGGTCATGACCTGGTCCACCTGATAGACCATATGACGCACCACAATTCTTCTCTCTCGCATTTTTGCCACTATGGTGCGGACCGCTTGGACCAGCATCGATTCTCGTGAGCTATGCTTGACGAATGACCAGGTCGTCGCTCAATAGATTCTCCGATCGCGCATGATATAGAGGTGATGCGAATATTTGCGATGTGCTTCAAAGTGGCCCAGATCCAACGGATTCCATGAATACACAGCGTCTCCTCGTATCTGCGCTCGCGGCAGGCAGCGTTGTTGCTTATGGCTTCCCCGATTGCCAAAGCGGTCCTCTGACACACAACGCCATCTGCGATACTGCTCTTGACCCCATTACGCGTGCAACTGCCCTTGTTGAGTTGTTCACTGTTCCAGAGTTGATCAACAACACCGTCAATACGTCTCCTGGAGTTCCTCGTCTTGGTTTACCAGCGTACCAGTGGTGGTCAGAAGCCTTGGTGGGTCCAACCACTCCAACCACGACACGCTCGAGGTTCACCGGGACTGACTTGCTTGTGTATTAGCACGGAATAGCAGAAAGTCCAGGCGTTAACTTCTCGACGTCGGGTGAATTCAGTTATGCAACGTCTTTTCCCCAGCCAATCCTTATGGGTGCTGCGTTTGACGATCAATTGATTCAGTCTGTTGGGAGCATCGTGGGTATGGAGGGACGTGCCTTCAATAACTATGGGCGTGCAGGTCTCGACTTCTGGACTCCCAATATCAACCCATTTAAGGACCCTCGATGGGGCAGAGGTCAAGAGACGCCCGGAGAGGACCCATACCACATTGCCCAATACGTCTACAATCTTGTGGTCGGCTTGCAAGGAGGCCTTGACCCGAAACCTTATTACCAGGTTGTGTCCACCTGTAAACACTTTGCAGGCTATGACCTCGAGGACTGGGATGGAAACGTTCGATATGGTTTCAATGCACTGATCACTCCTCAAGATCTTGCGGAGTACTACCTTCCCTCATTCCAGAGTTGCTACAGGGATGCCAAAGTCGGCGCTGCCATGTTGGTGCTACCATATCTCTCCGTGTAATATAGATGTACTGATACATCCCACCCGTTGATCAAATAGGTGTTCATACAATGCTGTCAATGGCGTCCCTTCTTGCGCAGATACGTACTTGCTCCAAGATATTCTCCGCGACTTCTACAGCTTCACGCAAGACCGATGGGTATATATTCAATGATTTCTTGTCTTGATAATTGACTGATGGCATGCGAACAGATCACGAGTGATTGTGGTAATTTGGATTTACAGCAAGCAGTAGCCTCATTGACAAGCTTTGCTCTTCAGATGCTATCGATAATATCTACTCTCCCCACAACTACACTACCACTCCTCAACAGGCCGTCGCAGACGCACTGAAGGCCGGTACTGATCTCGATTGTGGCACCTTCTATGCAGAGTGGTTGCCACTTGCCTACAACGAGTCCCTTATCACAGAGACCGAGCTACGCACGTCTCTTATCCACCAGTACGCCTCGCTCGTCCGGTATGGTATTTTCATACTGGCGATGTTCATTCTCTAAATACAATACTTCAGCCTCGGTTACTTTGATCCAGAGGAGTGGCAACCTTATAGAGCATACAACTGGAACAACGTCAACACTCCTCCTGCCCAACAGCTTGCATATCAAGCCGCCGTAGAGGGTATCGTTCTCCTGAAGAATGACGGTATTTTACCACTCTCAAGCAGTATCAAAAACATTGCTCTGATCGGTCCCTGGGCCAACGCAACCACCCAGATGCAGGGCAACTACTTCGGTGTTGCTCCCTACCTTATCAGCCCCGTCATGGGTGCGATGGAGAATGGCTATAATGTCACCTACGCATTGGGAACCAACATTACATCTAACGATACAAGTGAATTCGCTGCTGCAGTTGCTGCCGCGAAGGAAGCAGATGCCGTCATCTATGCCGGTGGTATTGATCTCACTGTCGAGGCCGAGGCTTTGGATCGCTCCACGATCGCTTGGCCCGGCAACCAGCTGAACCTTCTCACTGAGCTTCAAGCTGTAGGCAAGCCTTTGATTGTGGTGCAATTCGGCGGTGGACAACTCGATGACACCATTCTAAAGGGTAACGCTTCTGTTAGTGATCATTCCCTCTTCCCACGTCAATTTGCCACTCAATAGTCATGTCAGGTTGATGCGCTTGTTTGGGCAGGATATCCAGGTCAGAGTGGTGGGAAGGCTGTCTTCGACATCCTCAGTGGCAAGGTTGCACCTGCTGGGCGTCTTCCTATCACGCAATACCCAGCAAGCTACGTAAATGAGATCCCCATGACAGATATGAACCTCCGACCTAGCGTCACGAGCCCGGGCCGTACTTATATCTGGTACGCTGGCATGCCTATTTACGAATTTGGCTATGGCGAGCACTACACTACATTCTCTTATAAGTGGGCGCGAGCGCTCGCAAGTTCCTACAATATACAGGATCTCGCTGCGGCCGGGATGAGTGTTTCATACTTGGACAACGCTCTTTTTGCTAAGCTCGCTGTCGATGTGACGAACACTGGACAAGGTACGCAACTTACTATTTGTCACGATCAACTACCTCACTTCCTTTCTCCAGTGACATCTGACTATGTTTCCCTGCTTTTCGCCAATGGCACGTCCGGAACTGCGCCGTACCCTAACAAGGTTCTTGTCAGCTACGCCCGTTCTCACAGCATTGCGCCCGGCAGTACCGCAACGGTTGAGCTGCGGATCACACTTGGTAACCTCGCCAGGGCGGACGCAAGTGGCAACTTCTGGCTCTACCCTGGCATGTATGAGCTCGCACTCGATACTAGTGGGGTTCTGACCACCAACTTCGAATTGACGGGAACTGCTGCTCAGATTACTCAATTCCCTCAAAACACCATGACATCATGATGGCTGACGTTAGTTGGCGCCAATGTACTAATAGAACTTTCTGCCGTGACTTGGACGTTGTTGTTTACGTTCCTATGGAAGTTTTGAGATATCGTGCCGTTATTAAATTCTTCGCCGCGACTTCTTGTTGACAATTGGCAGTGTACTTGTTATTGTAAGTTCGAAAGTATGAAGGAGGAAGCGAAATGCAGTAGGTCCTAATGGGCTTTGTATGATAAATCTGCACAAGCCATACATTGAGCCCAGCCTCTGAGATGTGTCAGTCATGACCGCGGCAATAACGGAGGCATTGTTTGTTCTAAATACGGTAAATATGTTCAGGTCGGGACGGCTTAGGTTAGCTGGTCGCTCAATACTCTTGCTTTCGGTTCATCATGAGTTCGCCTTATACAAATGTGTCCCGACCCTCTCCACGACCGAGTCCATCTAGTCGGAGGCCATTGACAGTCGCAGAGCTCTCTGAGCGTGCTCTTTACAACCTCTGGGATCCTTCGAAAGGTCTCAAGCAGTGGCTGAAGAAAGCCGATGGATTCCGGAAAGCTGGCAGGGCGTTTGCGGAGGCTGGTGAACTTGAGGAAGCATTCATGGAGTACGCAAAGTCTGCGACGATAATCCTTGAGAAGCTTCCAATGCATAAGGAGTACTACACCTTGTTGTCACCAACCCAACGCCACAATCTTGGTCTTGTGAGTAAACGCTGTGCCTACTTCATTTCTCAATTATTGCCCCGATTATGTGGCGCATAAACGCGTCAGGAGTACTATTGACTTCTCCTATACCCATCTAGTGAAACTCCCTCTGACTCCTTTTCCAGAACGGTCATCAGATTCTTCTTGATCTTGGAGAAATCAAACCGATTCTCGTCAACCGCTACGAACAATGGAGATTACAAAACATGGAGACTAGCAGGCCATCGTCGATAAATGACCTAGCAGAAGGGAGCAGGCACACGGAGTACAGGCGACACGATGATGGTCGACGCTCTCCATATGACGATTCTGGATGGCTGGCGCAAGATGCAGCTCGGGCGGACACTGAGCGAAGACGTGAGGAGCAACGAGTTAGGGATGAGGCTCGTTATTCTATGCGATCAGTTGACGAACAGCCGCCACGTCTGCAGATTGATACCGGGAACAAGAGAAGGGAAGATGCATTGGCAGCCGCTAGGAGGGCCGCAAATCCGCAGCTACGCGATTCAGCGTACTACAGCCGCGAAGGTGTCCCTTCTGATCCTGTTACCCCTGTGAGCCCTGAGGATAGACGGAGGGAGCATGATGAGTTCCGGAAGTATGAAGACCTACGCCGCAGGGACGAGCAGGATGACATCAGACGAAGGCGCAGGCGGGAACAAGATGGTATTTTGAAACGCCAGGAGGAATCAGAGCTCGCTGCACTGGAAGCCCGCCGCCGCAGTGTTGTACCTGCGCCGTCCGCAGCCAGCTCGCAGCGTTCATCTTTCGTTGATCCGCAACTTTTTGAAGACGCTGCACCCCTTCTTATGCCTCTTGAGAGCCCAACAAGGTCAGCATCCTCGAATGAGAGTCCATCCTTGTTAACTTGTTCGTGCAGGAACCATACCGCGACTCCAACACACTTGAAACCGTGAGTATTCTCCCGTTGTCGATGTTGAACGTATCTTATACACCCTCTAGTTCTTCTTATCCTGCACCAGTAACCACAACATCACCCGCTCCACCGGACGGACACATCCAATACCCAGAACTAATGTCACAACACCAGCTCAAGCAAGGCTACGCACCTTCTCTGCAATCAATGTTCAATTATCCCACTCTCAAGCCCACCAACCTTGCTCGGTCCTCGCTACTTTTCGTACCAGAATCTTCTAAACTGTCCAGTAATCAACTCTATCACTCCGAATCGCTCCCTAATCCATCTGTTCCTGTTTTACCACATCAGCCCGCGCCATACCCATATTCTCTGGATAAGACACGCCCGCCTTCTGGGGGGCAATTCGACTCTGTAGTACCATATTCATCCCTTTCACGAGCTCCTCAGGCTGCGCCTCCTCTACCGCCTCCTCCACTGCATCATGTCGATGGTGACCGGTACCGGACTGCCTCCCAAGAGTCCGCACGGATCACTCGTAAAGCCAGCGATCCTGTCCGCGTCCCCGACCTGAAAACTGTGAGTTTACCACGAGAATGCCTTCCACGATTCCTGTCTATCGCATCGCTCAATACGGCACGGAACCGCGAAACTTGTGGATTATTACTTGGAAAAGATAAAGGAAACAAGTTTGCCGTTACAACACTTCTGATTCCGAAGCAACATTCAACAAGTGATACCTGTACTATGGACGAGGAAGAGCTTGTATTGCAATTCACTGAAGAACGATCTTTGATTACCTTGGGATGGGTAAGTTTCGTCTGCATGTCCTGTATCTCCGTGTTTAACACCCTCTATTAGATTCATACACACCCTTCACAGTCTTGTGAGTCCATGGTTTTGACTCAATACTTCTCATTCACCTTACTCTCGGCGAAGGCTTTATGTCGTCAGTTGATCTGCATACACATTCTGGTTTTCAACGCATGCTCCCAGAGTCCTTTGCGGTAGTTTGCGCCCCAAAGTTTACTCCGAAGTGAGTACCATATCGTTCAAACTATACTCGTGCCGACTAGAATATGATTAGTTTTGGTATCTTCCGCCTCACCGACCCTCCAGGCTTGCAAACAATCCTGGACTGCAATGCTAAGGAAGCCTTTCATCCGCACCCAGATGTACCTATATACACGGTACGTAGCTTCGGAAGCGATTCATCCGCAGATCTTGATCAATTGTGTAGGACGCAGACAAGGGCCATGTGCAAATGAAAGATATTCCACTAGAGATTGTAGACCTGCGATGATACGTGATTTGGTTTTCTCTTTATCTATTTGCGGACGTAGCATTTTCATTTGTACATCCTGCATTCGCCATCGGATACTACAGTAGCTGTGAAACAATTGGTTGTGTCATCCATGTAACCTATAGTACATCAGTCTCATCGAATCGTCCGCTCTGGGATAGGTGGCTTGAACTATGTACTCAATCCATCTGTCTCACTTAACGGCTAGTTTACACCTAACGAAGGTCACATTACAGATCAATTCAGAGTCGTAGAATGCAGCAGCAGTGGGTTCGCGCGATGAGCAGCTCAAGATCAATCGGCGTCCATCGACGTCCATCATCCAACCTTGTGGTCTACCTGACCCGAGCTGTTGGATTTTGGTGACTGCGCACACAACGAACGATGGGATGATATAGGCAGGGAACCCTTTGCAAATGCGCAATTTGCAAAGGTTCTCGAATCGTAGGTACAACTATACATGCGCAAAAATATCATATGCAAATGCGAAGGACTTCAAGTCTTCATCATACGCCCGAAATATTCCGATACGAACTTCTTGGCTAGCGTCGGGGAGAATGTGTCGAGAATACCCAACGCACTATGGATTTCACAATGAAAAGAACATGGCGTTGCCACAAATAAATTCAACAGTGAGTTCACTAAAATATATAGTGCAACATGTCTTGAAGCATGACTTGTGTATTGCGTTTAGTAGATGCCAGGCAGAAGCTTGTACCTGACCACCCTAGCCCAGCTATGCCACTCATCTCCGGCGATGGACTTCAAGACTTCATCCTCTTGGTTGATTCTCCCCACGTAGCTCGATAAAGCAAGCATTCTCCATGCCAGCCATGCACACACAACCGGTTTCATTCCAGGGACGTTTATAACCCCTGAGCGCCTAAGCAATGAAGTCGACGATCCGTATAGGATCATCGTGCCGAGGGACATTATAATACCTCCCATGTAGGATGGATGGCGTACGACCGCGTATGGTCCACTGGTGACAAGCTGATGCTCCTCGCGGACGCTGAGCTTGAATGTGAAGAAGCGGCCAAGGGTGCGAAAACACCACCAGCGGATAAAACCCCCTGCGACAGTAAGTGCAGTGCCGAGAAGGAAAGGAGTAGTAACAGGCATGTCCTGGATGTTTCGAAGCGAACCGACCGCTTGTTGCATTGCGCTGGGAAGCGTACTGGGGTCTATCATGTGGGAGACAGTGATAGCAATTTCCGCCAAGGGAACAGTCCAGGCGAGCGCCTAGGTACACTAGTTCCATCAAAGAGCGCAGTGGGGAATCAGGGAACAGTTACCTTGGAGAGTGGGAGCCCCAATTTGAAGTCCATCATGGTGATCCACTCATTAACCGTTTGCTGGACAACCTCGTTGCTTGAGGGGTTGTGGGGAGCAGTAGAAGCTACATGTACCGCGACAGCAGACGAGAGAAGGAGTGGTACTTTCAGGAGAGACATGGTCCGAGTCGGGTCGGTGGAGGACTGTCAAAGTTGAACTTTGTAGTGGCTTTTATATGCGAGAAACCATACGACAACGAAGAAGGCTGAGAGAAGCTTATCGACAAGTGGAGCTCCCACGAGAATGTCACTGTCAGCGAGGGACAAGCGCCTTGTAAGACTTTCAAGGTAAGGCTATATCAGCTCGATATATGCTATGGGCGACTTCTGCTCTAAACTGCAACCCTGTACGCCACCCGCGGTGGTGGGCGTCACGGCTCACTTAAATCGCCGCGATAGAAACATGAAACAGCATGAAACCTCGACAGAGTGGAGGGAAGAAATATTGATGGGATCTGCCGGCCTTTGACAGGAAGAATCATGTACATGTAATCAGGCTAACGTTCATGTACGTGATGAAGGACATGAATGTACTGGTGATTAGTCTGATGGCATCAGATGAGACAAGTTCTATGCAACAGGGGCTAATGCTTCTGACTCCGCCATCGTCTTCTCATCGGAGACTAAGGTCAGCACTGGTCCGATGACCGCTGTCCAATTAGATGAGAAATTGCTTCGCTAGAGCTGTTCCGGTATCTACGTGCCCTGATGCGGATAAACCAAAGGATCTCAGAGATCTATTCCTGCCATGAAATCCCCATAACGCTAGTACTGGCAGGATATATTACGCACAGATTATACAAAACGAAGGTACAATGTAGGGAGGGAATTGCATTCAGCCAGATTGCGCGTAGTGGGATACCCTTTCCACAGACTCCGCCTTGTCTAACGACGGTTCACCCTGATCCTTTCCATAAGCGGAAGTCTCATGCTGCGTGAATTGAGATATGTGAACCTGCAAAGGCTTCATCCTGAGGTCTCCTCGCTCCGTCTCATTGGTTGACGATCCACGGATAGTCGGGAGATGACTGCGATTTTGTTTACGGATTGCAATGCGAATAAGCACCATGTAGAAGGCAATCGAGATGATCGGTGGGACCTAGTTGACTGCAATTCAGTAGTGTTCGGTATATAGATATTAATGGAGGAATCACCATGTACAGCATAACCAGCTCTCCATCGTTTGAGATCACGAAACAGACTAGTGCTATGAAGAGCGCCACAGAGTACAAAATAGCGGCATCCATAATCACACGCAATATATGCATCGTAGGGCTCTTAGTCATACGAGCGCCAGCAACATTGCGTTCGATAGTCCAGATGCGCCACGCCAGCAAACCTGAACAAATTCGGGTAAGCATAGGGCCGCATCATCACGCTTACATAGCAGTGTGCTTACCTGTACCCAACAAATTAGTCGCAAGTGTCGACGCAAAGTACGCCGTCACCCACTGTGAAGTGGCCTTTGCAAAGATGTTTGTAGCGTTGGTAGTCGCTTGCGAAGCGCTGTAAGGCGCCAAAAAACCAGTCACTTCGGGAGGTAATATTAGAAGAGCATATGACATCCTGAGCATGGCTCTCCTGACCTGAGGAAGATAACCAGAGCAAACTTGGTATGACGATAATCCAGAGAGATTGCCATACAATGTAACATCGATAGATCTATTTCCCGGAAAATACATTTTTATCAGCCAAGAGGTTATTGATCCGGCAGACGACAAATTGAACCTACCAGCACTCCATCACCTACCATGGTTTGTAAAGTGAGTATTATATTTTTGGTTACAAATAGTGGCTGAGTGACGTCTGCGAAGTACGCCGCTGGTCCGCCTGGGAATGTGTCGCGATACTTCACAAATCCATTCTCAACACGGACCATGTCTACGATAACGTGCTTGGGGGACTTCAGCAGTGATACTGGATGTGAATGGCGATTGAACTAACCGCCGTACTCAAAACCAATAGCAGGATAGCTATCACAGCAATTGGGCGGTTGATGTTTCGCAGGGGATCGTTACGAGTCAATGCCCAAATAGTACCAATAAACATGAGGAGTGAAAAGCCTAAAGAGATCAATACATAAAGCAGATTATCCCAATTACAATACTCACCGTATAAAATGGCTTCTAGCCCTATTGATACTGCAGCAGCCTCATCCTGAGGGATGCCGCTAGGCATGGCGAAATGGTGCTCGGGAGATGTGGGTAGTGATACAAGCGCGTTCAAAAGTCAGGAATAAATGAACCAGGAATCGCTTCTACAGTGGCCAGGAGGTCGGACCTTCACTCCGGATTCACGGGGGCCCCTGAAGGATATGGGAGGGAATATTGAAGGCTATACATACATCGCGGAAACTTCCGAGGAGATTGGTCGTCGCAAAGACCTCATGATATCAGACGTGGAACCACTGTATCCTGTGAAACTGATGGATACCAATCAGAAGTTGTAGCGTGGCATGGCACTCGTGCCTCTTGTGCCACCATGTCCACAAAGTTACTTGCGTTGATCTCGTTGTTATGTAGGATTAGATATTGAATATTGAATGAACGTGGCAATACTACCCACTGCTTGGAGGTGCTGGTGAATTTGAAGTTGCCAGCCTTGTGTGAGAATACTCTATTTGGTCATCTTTGCTCACCGGTTTTCGCACTCAAGGGGAGACGCGGTATTTGAGGCTTGTGCGCGGAGTAAGTGCTCCCACACATTTGAAGCTCTGCAAAGCATTGATACTGTGGATATGCCCTTCAATGGTGTCGCTACCTGCAGTCGTACAACTTAAATAACGTATCCGCTGCACAGGTTGTAAACCCCGTTGGTGTCTTGCCCTACAAATTTTGAAATTACCAGTGTAGCTTAACCTTGTGGCACCAGGCACCTCCATTCCAGATATGGCTCAAGCCCCTCGGATCAAGATGAACTTGGGGTTGAGATACACCAGGTGCGTGAAGCACTCTGAAGCACTGGTGTTCTGGGTCAGGACCTGAATACGCGCCTTAGCCGATACTGCGCGTCGACATTTCTGACATTGATTTAGACTGCCTGTCTACAGCAACCGCGCTCGCATGCAATGCAGACTAGAATTAGTACGCTGTTCGTTTTTATCAATTGATGCTTGAAACTCTACCCACGGCGTTCAAGGTACTCATTGGTTGTTCTAAGTCAAGGCTAGCTTGAGCTGTGGTGTGGTACAATAGCCTCGTGCACAACACCTATAAATGCCTTGGATCCTGACATGTTTATGCATTCCCCGACGCGGAAATGGCCATTCAAACCCTTGTAAGTAGCTGCATTGCTACTTCTTCTCATGAAGGTTAAAACATTGACCAGCCAACCTCAACTCAAATACTGATTGTGGGTGGTGGACCCGCCGGCAGTTATGCTGCTGCTGCTTTAGCTCGAGAAGGCTTCATCGTCACTCTTCTTGAAGCTGCAAAGTTCCCCCGGTCAGGACACATGACATCGATCGTGAGCACACGCCGATATACTTATCCTCTAAGCAGGTATCATATTGGCGAGAGCATGCTCCCATCAGTCCGCCCTTTCTTGGAATTTATCGGCGCCGAGCAATCTGTCATTAACTATGGGTTCACTGTTAAGGTCTGAATAGTCTTCATTTTGGAGTAAATGAGACAGTGATCCGGTTTTTTTTATAGCGTGGTGCGGCTGTCAAGTTGAACCAGTACAAACGAGAAGGATGTACGCCCAAAACACCGTAATTTAATGAAACGCTATCTCACTCCCTTTCCTTTTTACTCCAGATACAGATTTTGTAGCGCTGAACCCAGACAATGGGTCTTGGAACGTGGTCTGTAATATGGATGGTGATATTCTATTGTCTCACGTTGTTGTACAGATTCGGTCTGAATTTGATGAATTGTTATTACGCCATGCTTCGAAGTGTGGCGCAACTATAATCGAAGAAACGAAAGTCACTGAGATCCAGTTCGAGGGGAAAGGTAGTGGCAGACCTATTTCAGCTACCTGGAGGAATACAGGCACTGAAATGGAGGGCCGTATCTCCTTCGAGTACTTGATTGATGCGTCAGGAAGGAACGGGATCATGTCCATGAAGTACCTCAAGAACAGACGTTTCAACCTGGCCCTCAACAATGTTGCATGCTGGGGTTATTGGGAAGGAACTGATCCTTACATGCCTGGAACCACTCGCGAGAATGCAGTCTGGATCGAAGCACTTGATGGTATGATAAGCCATTTCAAGTTGTGCTATTGAGCTTAACTTTTGCAGACGAGTCAGGATGGGCTTGGTTCATTCCTCTTCACGATGGATCGACGTCCGTGGGCGTTGTTATGGATCAATATATCAGCATCCGTAAGAAGAAGGCTTCGCGTGCTTCAGCGGGATCCGGGGCGAATCTTCAAACCCATTATATGGAAGAACTGATCAGAGCCCCTGGAGTCCTTAAATTGATTGGCAAAGGTACTCTTCGAAACGACGGCAAACCAGAAGCTGTGAAGTCTGCGAGCGATTTCAGTTACTCTGCTTCCACTTATGCTGGGGATCATTTCCGCCTCGCGGGGGATGCTGGAGGTATTTTTGTTTTTCGCTTGATTGATGACGGTAACCCACATTTGACGATTATCAAGCATTCATAGACCCATTCTTCTCATCTGGTGTCCATCTGGCTTTCACAGGAGGACTTTCGGCTGCTCTCACGGTTGCTGCATCGATTCGAGGGTTTTGTAGCGAAGAGGATGCCCAACGTTGGCACACCTCGAAAGTTGGCACTTCATACACGAGGCACATGGATTCGATGAATTCGCCGATCATAGCAACTGACTGATATGCCGCAGGTTTCTCCTTGTTGTCCTCGGGACATATAAACAAATCCGCAATCAGGAGATGCCGGTGATGAGCGACGTAGATGAAGATAATTTTGACAGAGCCTTCGATCTCATCAGGCCGGGTGGGAACCCATGTTATTTCTATCCGCTGCAGATGCTGATCACCCAAGTGCAGTAATACAAGGAACAGCGGACGTTGGCAAGAAGTTGACAGAGGACGAGCTCCAGGTATGCTTGTTCTGTGGTTATTTTCCACGACGTCTCAATTTAATTGACAGAAAACCATGGACTTCTGTCGTCATATCTTTGCACCAACTGATCCAGAGATGCATTCCGCAGTGAAAGCCAGGCACGTTTTCCCGATCTGCTCAAGTGAAGTATCTCATACTTGAATAGACTGGATCCCTCCCTAACATCTCCAAGCGGCCCCGTCATGCTTGAATCGGACCTCGACAACTTATTTGGCAATGATGATCAGGAAGCCAAGATTGTTTTGAGCGAGATCAATGCTCGAAAGCCCATCCACGCGATGTACAATCCCGCAGATAACTTTGGTATGGAAGAGCACTTTGGATTTAAAGCTATCTTGGAACGAGGCCAATTAGGTTTGATGAATGCATAGATAGACATGTTGTTTGTGTAGATACTGGACTGTAACGATACTGTCAGTAGAGCCGTTGGACCTTGGTACCTCTGTTGCACCGGAAATCATAACTGGTATTATAATAGGGCAATTCCTACTGCGGTCGGCGCTTACTATCAGTGCCGCAGCGACACAATATGAGGTCGTAGACCCTGGAGGATTCTTCTTAAAAGTACTGTCTAGGCTACGTCAAGCTCTCCACAGAAATTTGACGCGATTTCTTTTTCTCCTGTTTTTACTAAGAGAAGGTAAAAATTCCTCACATCTCGAGCGCACGAAGGCAGGCTGATAGTCGCGCGAAATAATGTATAGAAGCTTTCTCTGACTTTCAGGGCACTCGTATTACTATTTTTAAGATATCACTTATGCCTTGAAATAACACTTGAAGTCTCGTGATTTTTCCTACGTGCGTGCGCGCGATTTTGTGTGCGTGAAAACTCTGCGTGCACGTGATTTTATTAATGTGCCAACCAGTGCGTGATCCATGCGACCGCGGGTGAACGTTGACCAAGTCCGTTATACATCCTACTACTCACACAGCAGAAAGAGAGAGGCTTCGAAGTTCGCTACTACCAGACACGATGACTCGGATGAAAGGATATAGCCATAGGCTACTCGTAGAGGCTGATGAAAATACTCCTAGCATAGATGGGATTGGAGTAAGTCTCTTGGCGAATGTGATTGCACTAGTGACCCTCATACTACTTAGCTCTGGGACATGCGCGGCAACCTCGCTGCCACCGAACACCATGACTGCGGGGTCCATGACCGCAGCAACCACAAACGATGCTGGACGCTGTTTACAATGAAGAGCGTACAGGGAGGGAAATGGCTCAAAGGCGGAAATATTGTTTTCTCGATTTGCATCATTTTCCGTCTGATACGGCGAAGTGGTTTTCGTAATTGATTATACCCCAAGTCAGCTCGCCGCGGTACAGCCTATATATCCCTCCCACCAACCGATGTCGTGCAATTACTGCTGGCAAACTGCTGGAGTCCGTTCCTAGAAGTCGTGCGCAGGGAGTATGTGCTTTGATGAATTAACGCATTTTCATGTCAAACGTGTCTGTGAACTTGGTTTAGCCTAGGCTGGCTGTTCGCAGGTTTCAAGAAGCAATCATTATGTCAGATTCTCAGGCCCAGATGAGGATTAGCGTTCAGCGCATTCTCTACCCACGGGCAAGGCCATCAGTCCCTTTTAATATATTTTTTCTATCAGGCGAGATATGCGATAGTTTGAGGCGGGGACTTATTTGCGGAGGTGGTAAACAGCCTGTCCAGTGGATAACGCCTATAAAGGCTCAGAGCGAATCTACCTCTTTATGCAATCCCCAGCACAGGAATGGCTATTGAAACTCTTGTACGTAGTTCGAGTCATCGGTGGCTCTTATAAAGGCTAAAAACGTTGACTAGCCAACCTCAACTCAGATACTCGTTATGGGTGGTGGGCCCGCCGGCAGTTATGCTGCTGCTGCTTTAGCCCGAGAAGGTTTTGAGGTCACTCTTCTTGAAGCGACTAAGTTTCCCCGGTCAACACCATTGATATCAATCTTTAGCATGATCATTAATCTTCTTGACAGATATCATATTGGCGAGAGCATGCTCCCGTCGATCCGCCATTTCTTGAAATTCATCGATGTAGAGGAATCTGTTATTAACTACGGATTCACTGTTAAGGTGTGGGTATTCTCCACTTTGGAGTATATTAGACGTTGACCTCGATGTACACACAGCCTGGCGCTGCGGCCAAGTTGAACCAATTCAAGCGAGAAGGATGTGTGTCACAAACACCCCTTTGATGTAACGGTACCTCATTGCCATTCTTTCTGCTCCAGATACAGATTTCGTGGCGCTGGACCCAAACAACGGGTCTTGGAACGTGGTCTGTAATATTACAAGGATATTTTTACCGTCTCACGTTGTGTTACAGATTCGATCTGAATTTGATGATTTACTATTACGCCATGCTTCGAAGTGTGGGGCATCTGTGATTGAAGAAACAAAAGTCACCGAACTTCACTTCGTTGATGAAGGTTGTGGCAGGCCTGTTTCAGCTACCTGGAGAAAGACAGGCACTGGAATGGAGGGCCGTATCTCCTTCGAGTACTTGATTGATGCGTCGGGAAGGAATGGGATCATGTCCACAAAGTACCTCAAGAACAGACGCTTTAACCAGGCCCTCAACAACGTCGCATGCTGGGGATACTGGGAGGGAACCGATTCTTACATGCCTGGAACCACTCGTGAGAATGCTGTCTGGGTCGAAGCACTCGATGGTATGAGAAACAACTTCAAGTTGCCAAGCCGAGCTTAATTTCCGCAGATGAGTCTGGGTGGGCTTGGTTCATTCCTCTTCACGACGGATCGACATCCGTCGGTGTTGTTATGGATCAAGAGATAAGCATCCGTAAGAAGAGGGTTTGCCGTGCTACCTTAGGAGATTCTGGGATGAACCTCCAAAACCATTATGTGGATGAATTGGCCAGAGCCCCTGGAGTCCTCGAATTAATTGGGAAAGGTACCCTTCGAAATGACGGCAAACCGGAAGCTGTGAAGTCTGCGAGCGATTTCAGTTATTCTGCTTCTACTTATGCCGGGGATCATTTCCGCCTCGCGGGTGATGCTGGAGGTATTCTTTTTCGCTTGATTGATGGTAACCCGCAATTGATGATCATCAAGCATTCATAGATCCATTCTTCTCATCCGGTGTCCATTTGGCTTTTACCGGAGGACTGTCAGCTGCTCTCACGATTGCAGCGTCGATTCGAGGGTTTTGCAGCGAAGAGGATGCCCAACGTTGGCACACCTCGAAGATCGGCACTTCGTACACGAGGCACGTGAATTCGATCAATATACCATCATAGCAGCTGACAGAGAGCGTGCCGCAGGTTTCTTCTGGTCGTCCTTGGGACCTATAAACAGATTCGCAACCAGGAAATGGCGGTGATGAGCGACATAGACGAGGACAATTTTGACAGAGCCTTTGATCTCATCAGGCCCGGTGAGAATCCATTCAATTTCTATCCGCTACAAACTCTTATTTCCCAAATGAAGTCATTCAAGGAACAGCAGACGTTGGCAAGAAGTTGACTGAGGACGAGCTACAGGTAACTTATCCTGTGCTTATCTTCCACGGCATCATCTCAATTCAATGGACAGAAAACCATGGATTTCTGTCGTCACCTCTTTGCACCGACTAGTCCAGAGATGCATTCTGCAGTCAAAGCCAGGTAAGTGTTCTTCATCTGAGTAATGACTTATCTGATACCAAACCGAAAAGACTGGATCCTGTTCTCACATCCCCAAGCGGTCCCCTGATGACAGAATTGGATATTAAATGTTTGTTCGGAAACGATGATGAGGAAGCACAATTCGTCCTGAATGAGATCAACGCGCGAAAGCCCATCCACACAATGTACAATCCCACGGAAAACTTCGGTGTGGAGGAGCACTTCGGATTCAAAGCTGTCCTAGAGCGAGGTAAATTGGGTTTGGCAGATGCGTAGGGCGTTGCTAGAAATGTAGGCCTGCATTGATAGATCCAGCTATTCGCTGTAACGACGTTTGTGCTTGTCTTGCAACTTGAAATTCCGAACGAGGTGAAACCCAGAACAATTTGGTTGAATCTCGCATAATTAGCTTTAGTTAATTTGAGTCAGGGGCTCTCAGGGATGATAGATAATAGTGACGATTTCGTTTTTGGGAAAGGCAATAAGCGTGATATCAAAACCCGGAGACTTTTAAGGTATACATACATGTCGCACGCCTTCTATGGCTTGATATCATAACGTACAATCAGCATATGAAGGGAATCTATCCAGATTAGTTCAAGGCCATCTCTCACATCTATGTCTGGATAGCGCGGCACTCCAAAATAGACACATGTGCCCTAAGCTTGTACAACCCTGTGATGACAAGACCAGCCCGGACAATTATGTCCCGCCATTGGTCCTGTAAGGAAAATCAGTAAGCCAAATGTATTACGCTGATCTTTCTAGGCGCACCAAAGTTCTTTCGTGAGAGTTCAAGATACATAACAGGTGTAAGGCAAGTACATGCGGCATGAGAGATGAAGAATTAAGTATAGTTTGCTCTCCTATGAGAGAAGTATGGGGCGTAACATCTGATGTGTCAGCTGGGTTGTTTTCAAGCTCGACGTGAGTGTCAGGATAGTGTCCAGAAACTCTCTCGATGATCAGGATCTTGGACTGAAAAAATATTTGTCTTTTCAGAATTTCAAATCACCTCAAACACGAACCTTTGGTCCTGCAGCAGCAGCAATATTCTCTAGGATACTGACCTGGAAACAGCAATGAAGTAAGACTAGGTTTCAAGCATCGTGAAAGACTCACAGCTTGAGTCTCGGGCCAGTTATGTCTAATACAGGCCATTAGTAGATAGCAGAGGATCATGCAGGAGATGCAGCGCACAGAACATGTCGTAACATGAAGCTATAGTTGTCCCCAGTGCGCAGCTGCGGACGGAAAAAGTCATGGGCTTCAACAACTACTGTACCATGAGCTAAGCTTGTGTTCAAACAGGCTTTGATGTTAGTTTCAGCAATCGCGACCATCTCCTTTCTTTCCTGGACAACAAGACGTAAGTAAGGAAATCTTGATATCTGTTAGCTGATTATTGTCTCAAGGAGTTTTCGCACTGACCTGTTAGCGAGGGAGATAGCTAGGCTTCCACTACCCCCGCCGCAATCAACAATTGTCGATCCCACGCAAGTTTCCCATGGGTAGTCTGATAATATTCCCGGGGTCGCATATTTGCCGACTGCCTGAAGAGAATTGCCAGTGGTATATCCGAGTCAGAAGGGGAGGATGATAAACTTACTTCAACAGAAGCTGCAAATGGACCGAGATAATCGTTGTTGTCTTTCACCCATTCGAAAAATGGCTTGGTAGTATTGTTCGCGAGCTGAAATGCAGTATGTCTTGGAGATTGAGAGAACTTGTATTCCGGGTGAATGAGCCATTGAGGAAGGGCCTCCGCGACTTTCATATATTCCGAGTGCCTACAGCAGTATTATTAACGCAGAGCTAATGAAGAAAACAATCTTACCAAATCATTGAGCGACCCATGTGACCCTGTAGGAGAACGCGAGAGGAGCGATTCAAGGCAAAAACACCGTTTTCAGTTTCTCGAACCCAACCACGAGCAGAGAGATGGCGCAATATAGTGGTAATTTTATGGGAATCGAGATTCAGTTCTGACTGAAGAGTGGCGACCGAGATACCAGGCGGCGCAGTTGCCATGTAGTCCGCAATCCCATGATCAACAAAGACCTGAACAGTGGGAAAATCATACACGGACAAGGTGGTTTCTGCTGCTTTCTCAAAGGGATGTTGTAGAAGATGCTTGAGCTCTGTCTGAAAATGTAAACCCGCGCAGCACAGCAGAATGAAGCTCTGGATATTTACAATACACGCTGGAACCATCAGTACTTAGCTTGATCATAAACAGTCAAGCATACCTAAAGCTGCTCGGCGAGCTTCATAAACATCATTTGGAGCCGGTACATCTAGGCTATCCAAGGGGTGCAGGTCGACTGCATACTGAGACAAAGGCGACAATTTCGACCCGTCCATCGCGTTGCGCAGACAGTTTAGCGCAGTGTTCAGGGCAGTTTGGAGGGTATCTAACTCGTGGTGACTCATTGTAAATCAGTGATGACGCTTGTAACTGCATGAGGTTTCTTATACATCGGCTGTATTGACAGGGTGCCGGTGATAAGTAAGTCACATTTCAAGCTGATTCCAATAGTTATTTTTGCAGTTCATGCACGGCACGTAAGTCGGAGGAGTCCGGACTGGATAAGAACTGCAAATGCGTCGATGTGTGAACGCCGGCGTTCAGGTGGCAGCAACACTCGAAGGATTGTGGTAAAAGATACTCTTACATAATCATGGAAGCCGACATGATTACTAATGGAATTCGGCGGGACTCGGCATTAGTATGGAGAAGATGGTATCAGCATCATGCTGATGCATCGGCGTCGAGTGTCAATATTTCAATGATGGCATCATGTAGGGAAGGTCCCGCAAGGCGCTGGAATTGCAGATTGGCACATTGATTCGTTCTACTCGCCGCGTTTGATGCGTCGACTCCGACTTAGATCAGTGAAACAGTTTACTTCTGTTACATCATGTCACTTACATCATTAGGGCTCCGCTGACAGACAAGATACCACAGACGCAAATCATTGCGCAGCGTATCTTAGTCTGTTATGATGTGATGCTTGCACGGTCATTCAGGTGCGTGAATTCTAGATCGCATATTAGACGGCTCTGAGAACATACGCTATACATTTCTCCATCTCACCTAGTACTACTTGCTAACTTGAGCTACCATGGCGCTGACAATCCCGATGGCTGAGCTCCTCGGCGTGTTTCTGGAGTCACTGGCATATGGTGTTCCTTCCTACGTTTGACACTGATCTTTGTCTATGTGGATATCTGATAATGTTTAACCAGTGCATGTTTGTGTTAAGGAAGAGACATTCTGGGCGAAGTGATCACTTGGTTTAGACTGCAGTCTCTTTGTTCACCCTCACGAATCCTTGGTTCAACGTCATTAACGTCTTGCATGGATACCCTCTAGCACCTTGTCATCGACATCCTGCGGAGCGTACAGGCTTTTACATCAGACACGACAAAGCCGAATCATGCAACCATATACTACAACACGTTTGACACATGGCAAGACATCCTCAAGAGCATCCTATATGCTGCTATTACACTAGTGTCCAACACATTTGTTGTACGCATTTGCTAAGCTCGTCATCATCTAAATCTGAGCAATCCCTGCAATAATACCGCTTGTGCATTGTATGAGGCAGGAATTATTTTATCACCAACTTGCTTTTCCTGTTGTTCATCGCCAACATAGGTTTGTCTCTCCTTGTTGTCCTACTGCTGGGATTGATGCAAAAATTGAATCTAGGTATCAGTGTTCTCTGGGACTACACTTTGAGCCTTGTCCGTCCGGGCGGTGACGTTTACGCTGATGACCTTTCCGTTCGCGTAAAAGCATTTTATTCAATTACTCTTGTCATGAATGTAATTTGCACATGTGTATGTGTCACTATACGCCGGGGCGCTTGACTAAATGGGCACTGCAGTTCTGATCGCCTTCAAGATCTTAGAGCTGCGGGCACGGGATGCATCATTTACGACAGTCAGCAAGGACCAGCTTTCTCGTGCGGTGCCAATCATAGTTGAATCGTGTTAGAGTTCTACCACTATCTTCGTTCTGTGCGAGTGTTCATTGAACCGACAGGTTCTGCGTACTCAATCTTGCTTGTGGTCACGATTGCAATGTTTGCTTTTGGGTCACCGGCGTGTTCATTGTCTTGAATTTCGCAAGTCCAGCTACGGTTTCCTGTAACAACTGACCTAATGCTAATTAAGATGTCCCCGGCCATCGTGCCACAGTTCTGTGTTTGATGGGTTATCATTCCGCTCAACTTATCTCCTATACAGAGCATTGTGGTATGTTTATATTTTCCATACCGGCCTTTCTTCCCGCGCTCCATCACTCCAGTTTTCTTCTGTTATCATCTCCGTCGGTCTTGGTGTTTCCCATGGCGATTCATATCGCACTGAGAATGCAGTGTCTTCGATCGGAACTGATGGACCATCTGGACCCTCGAATAGTGCGCATAATTATCCTGCGTCAACCCTCGATAGTGGTATTCAGGTCTCATTGAAACAAACAACGCATACTCAAGTCGACGGCATCCTGGATGATTTCGAGAATAATGTGTCAAGCGCGCATGCCAAACTCAAATCTAGTCCTCTTGGCGCTGTGTAGAGATGTGTATTCGCCATTTCCTCAGTGCTCACCACATTATTAATGAACTCATAACCCAGTTAGAAGAGTGCCTTTTGAGTGAAGTGACGTACTTCTTCAAATAGTTCGGTTTTAGGACATGATACTACTTTTGAAACCGGATTTCACGATATCGCATTTCAACACCTGACCAACGTGAAATGAAAAACGCGTCAGAACCTTAGAAACTCACGTGTGATCCCGCTAGTCTCGAGTCCCAGTGACCAGTGATGGATAATCAAACAATAGATCGAACTGTGAAACCAACAGACTTCCATTCCCATGCTTTGCGATAATACCCGATATGCTTCCTGATGCTGATGGCTGCGGCACAACCATTCCTTGATGCATAGACTTCTCCAAACTAAGTCATATATATCCAAACTGGAGATCAGAAAGTTCTGATCCAAAATACTACGTTTGGAGTCCTGTAACTGAAGTAAGTGCCGGTAGAGATAATTATAGTAGCCAAGTAGCAGTATGACGAATTTGCACAGTCAGCCCAGTGGACACCCTAAAAGCTCATCGCGCAATCATTGTAACGCACGTTGATTCCATCATATAGTTGTGTGTAAGCTTTATTGCCAGGTTAGAGATGTCGAACCTCGCGATACTCACCAACTCCAAGGAATTCTTCTTAGTTGGTGACGATGGCTTCCGTTGCAAAATCTCTCTATCTCCTTCCAACCCACGAGCAAGAGCGCAAGAGGTCAGGCTATTAGCTTTTGACAGGCTAATGACTTAAATGAAATTTAACGCATGTCATTTTGAAAGACTTGGAATTCAAAACGACATCCTTCGAACGGCATTTGGTGGCATTGTATTTGCTCCCATTGAACTGCACGCAGGGGACAAGGTACTCGATAGTGGGACTGGCTCAGGTTTGTAGTTGTTTGTAACTCCATTTCTTACCTAACTGATCATCGTGCCTCAGCATCTTGGCTCCTTGACTGCTATGACGCCCACAAAGATGTTACATTCCATGGATTCGACTTGAAGACGAATATTTTTCCAACGCTAGACGATGAACAGAAGCAGCAGATCCACTTAGAAGCGGGGAACGTCTTGCAGCTACCGAGCGATTGGACCGACAAATTCCAGTTGGTGAACCAGCGATTCCTTATCGCAGGGTTATCAAAGGATAATTGGGACACGGCTCTGGAGGAGATTTACCGCGTACTTGCTCCAGGAGCTTGGGTGCAGCTCGTTGAAGGTAGTCATTGCGTGTCTGGGGAGGCGACACGAAAACACTTGGCGATGCTCCACGATCTATTTGTCAAAAGAGGTTTATTACTCAACTGTGTTGAGCACATTCCGAATGTCCTCAAGGACCTGGGATTTGACCAAGTCAAGGCGCAGCGTCACGAGATTTGCTTGGGGGGTCCGGGTGATGAAGACGAAATGAACGTCAAGACTCGCAAGAACTTCCTTGAGATGTACAAGTCGATGCAACCATTGGTAGTGGCGATGGGGATTCGGACGGAGGATGAATTCAAGGAAATAATTGAAGATTTAGAAAGAGAGTGGGAGAGCAATGTTGAGTCTAAGGTTGTCTTGTGCATTTTTGTCGCTCAGAAGTCGTCTATATGATGTTACTCCAAGCAGTACAAGTAGAGCACAGGCCTCTGGGTCGGTCAGTACAGTTGTTGACTCAGATGTTTGCTAAGATCGCCCGCAAAAATGTTTATTGAAGGCTATGTTTTTATAGCCAAACTTTCACTGTGCCAGCACTAGTACGTTGCATCCGCACCGTCTGATCAAGTGCCTCAGGACCTTCCACTCTGGACACGAAATATTATCAGGCGTATTGTATTACCTCTGAGCTGAGGTGTTCTCACTTTCCATTTTATTACTCGTCCAGGCCATAGACAGACCACTGCGAAAAGTCTGGGGGAGATGTATTGCAAAAATGTAACAAAGTTCTTTAACGTAAATCAAGTTTCGAGACAATCGTTCTTTTTTGAAAACTCTGTATTCATAAGGTTATTACATGGCAATTCACAGGAGGTCCAGTAGTTCTGAGTGAAAATGAGAACGTGCCGAAATACTGCAAGAGAACGTGGTAGGGCGTCTAAAGCGATGAAACTGGTGTTAGTGACTGGAGGGATGGAATAACATGAAAACCAAGTACCGAGTGAGTCCAGACGTGAATTCAGGAGTAAAGTTGATTACGTTTCCCTGCTCATCTTTGGCATAGGAAATATCTAGCGTGGCCAACAGAGTCACAATGGCAGACCACACAGAGGCATCAGCAGTACTCCGGCCTGATCGAAGAAATCCTGGCTCATCACATGCTGCACGACATTAGAGTGACATAACCCACCCGGACATATACGCCGACCAAGACCGAAAACATACTGCTTAGGGTCATCATTTGTCAACGCGCCATTGGCATCGATAAACCGCTCTGGGACAAAATGGCATGCATCTGGATAACGCTTTTCATCCCGTGTCATGGCCCTAAAAGTATGTCAGTACGGTGAGAGCCGGGGATAATTTTTCTGACCATATGTTCATCGCGACAGTCGCTCCTGATATACTGTATTCAGCTTATGGGCATTTGTTCATTAAGGATACCAGACCTTTTGGGATGACATAACCGTCGTATATATCTTCACACAGCGTAGCATGTGGTATCCCTTGAGATAATGTTCAGTAAAGACAACACAACTTGCGACGAAGATCACCGAGGGGTGCGATGGGGTTCCATCGGAGAGTCTCACGCAAGACTGCATCGACGTAGGGTAGTGATGTTCTATCCTCAAAAGTAGGTAACCGATACTTTCCGACCACTGAGTCAATTTCTGCTTGTGCGCACTTTTGAACATCTGGATACAACACCATGGCGAGAAAAAAAACCATCAATGTTGAACTAGTCTGTAAAAAGGTTGAGTGGTAAGCACGATGGCTCGTAATGTACTTGCTGTCTCATATGCGCCTGCATGGTGTGGATCTGTCAAGAGTATAATGTGCCCTGGAAACAGGTGACTTACCTGCAATCGCAGTGGCTGCTGTGTTCTTCAAGGCAGTCCGAAGCATTGGTCTTAATGATTCATCCTGCTTATCTATTCGTTGCAAGTTTTCTGTCACCATGGAAGGCTGACCCAAAAATGCGCTGTCGGTCTTGAGAGATATAAAATCAAACACATCAATATACAAGATAAACGAAAAACAGATGCCCACCATATGTTGTTGTACATATTGAAATGGCAGTTCCTCCATTTCATGCATGTGTTTGGTCGAAGCTTGAGCGTCACGTCTGATTGATGATCCCCAGCACCATTCAGGTAACTTCAGTACTGTATTCCACAAGGGTTAAAATGGGTATAAGTACTTCTCATCAAAGACGTTGAGCTCACAGAAAGGGAAGATTCTAACCATCATTGCTCTTTCTGGGGTCATCATAGTAATGCCAATCTCCTGTGCAGTTTCTACGACCTGAACAAGAGGATCATCACGCGAACTGGGTTCATAGCCATATACAGCTGACATCGCAGTGGAGGATGTGAATCTGTAGACAAGTCAATAATTGCTTGATTACCCAAATATACATTAGCTGACGTTGCAAAGTGGGAGGGATAATGTTGAGGGTCATCAATCATGTTGACGATCAACTCACGAGCCCGCTTGATCTGCCCTGGGCGAAACTTGAGGGCAGACTCGGGACGGAACGTTTGATGGAAGAGTCGTCGACAAACACGCCATGTGTCGTTGTAGCCTGCGAATGCAAAGTGGTATGACCAGCCAAACCTGCTTCTATGTCAGACTTATTGAATGGAAGAATAGTGGTAGAATAATCTACGGCTCTAGTGTGGCCAAGTATGGTCGATCGGAGTAAATCCGAGAACGCTTGTCCATCAAAGCCTCTGCGACATGCTGAGAGTTGATCACAACCACTGCCTGGTCTAGAATTTGCACGAAAATCAAGTCACCTAACATGATAATAGGCTTTGTAGTATGTGCGCTAAATTTTATGTTCGCGTACCGTAAATGGAACTCCATTCAGTATAGGTCACCCAAGGCTCCTTGCCAATGGACAAGATATTCCCAATGATTGGGAGCGGCACGGGGCCAGGAGGAAGAGGCCCACGTACTCTGTATGCAAAGAACCGTCTCAGGACAATGATGATAGGAAAAGAAGCAGTTAGGACGATGAGGATCGCAAGGCGACCATCAAGTGCTTGAAGGACCATGTTTAGAGCAGTACGTGTGTAGACTATCCAGAACGCAAAGCGGACTTTATAACCTGAAGGGAAGACACGAATCGGCGGGAAGAGGTGTGGAGCAATTCAATTCAGGAGTCTGCTCATATGATATACGTTCAAGTTGTGAGAAAACAAAAGACTTGGTCGAACTTTTATGACCTCAAGTAATCTTACCTTATGTAAGCCTTTCTTTGGTCTTTGTACTACGCGGTTAACTTGAGGTCGTCAGCACCTCTTCTTATCTCGCCTTGGCGACACTCGTTATGGCGTCTTTGGGGTAGGTAATACGGCACGGATATTTTTGAATGACACATGTCACCACTCCTACAAACCAAGTTAAGGGAGGTTCCCATGCTTGACGTCAAGGGGCTGGCAAATGCGGCAGCGAAACGATCTATAAAGATATGAACTGGAGATAATATATATAACTCTGAAAAAGCAGCCACATGGATGATGGCACAACGACACTACTCACTCACTCGATGCCACATTTTCGTCCCCTCATGTGATCAAGGGGCACGACTGTATGATAACTTTGGTCATCTCGTCTCAGTTGCCGGCGGCGCGACCATGTGTCCATCGTCGATTTAGGATTCACTGTGAAAATATCATGTGAAGTCATCCATACCGATAGTGAGAATACATTTGGATGACGAAGAATATCAGCACTCACGCGCATGTTGGATCTGTCCAGGCTGGAGGCGGCACGAATTTGAATGGTCTTTAAAATTCGACAGCCGAGGCGACAGAATCTTGTGGCACCACAAATAGAGGTTACAATTGCAGGAAGATATAGTTCTAACCGTTGATCGATTGTTAACGCTGGTACTACACTCGAACATCTACCTCGTACAATAGTTATTGATCATATGGGTATGGTCTTAAAAGTGGAGGGTACATCCAGCAGTACAATAGGTTACAAGTTACAATTCTTCACGGCTTCTCGCTGTCCCTCGCTACTCAGTTTACGTGCTCTCTGCGACCTTCTTCTTGATAACATCAACGACACCAGGCTCGGCAACAGTGCTGAGATCACCCAGTTGGTCGCCCTCGCCAGCGACGATCTTGCGCATAATGCGACGCATGATCTGTAGTGACCACAACAGGTTATCAAATGTTCGCCACGAACGCAATAGATATGGACTTGCCTTCCCAGAGCGAGTCTTGGGCAGATCACTGACGATGATGATCTTTTTGGGTGCTGCAAAGGGACCAATAACCTTCCTGACTTGGAGCACGAGCTCCTTGGCCAGAGAAGCCTCGTCATTGGTATCGTATGTGAATTCACTGATTTGACGAGTCAATGCCAGCTCAACACAAGGACAAAAACCTTACGGTTTAAGTGTGACAAAGGCAAAGACCGCTTGTCCCGTCAACTCGTCTGCAGTACCGATGACTGCAGTCTCAGCAACGCCCTTGTGCATGATCAAGGCGGACTCGATCTCAGCAGTTGACAAACGGTGGCCAGAAACATTGATAACATCTACAAGACGATCATTACAGGCGGGATACCCTCCAGTGGAGGCCCTTACCATCGATACGGCCCTTGATCCAAATGTATCCATGTTCATCCCGTGCGGCACCGTCTCCGGTGTAGAAAACTCCAGGGTATGGCTTCATGTAGGTCTCCAGGTAACGGTTGTGGTCGTTGTAGACAGACCGGGCAATTGAAGGCCAAGGTTGCTTGAGTACGAGAACACCCTCAACGTTGTTACCCTCCAGTTCCTGTCGAACACCATAAGAAGAGATCAAGAAAGGGTAGTGATTTCAATACCTTTCCAGAGACAGGGTCTAATATAGCAGGCTCGATACCGAAGAAGGGAACAGTTGCTGAACCTGGCTTGGTCTCGATTGCACCAGGGAATGGCGTCACAACAATAGATCCAGTCTCAGTTTGCCTTGGGGAAAATACTAAGTGTGGTCTCGAACGGTTCGGGGATCCACTTACCAGAAAGTATCAACAATCGCGCACTGCCTCTGGCCAACATGTTCGTTGTACCAGTTCCAAGCCTCGGGGTTAATTGGCTCGCCGACAGAACCAAGGACTCGCAAACTGCTGAGATCATGGTTCTCAACGTGATGTGCACCTAGTCTGCGAAGGAGACGAATGGCAGTAGGAGCAGAGTAGAACTGGGTGATCTGGTGCTTCTGGACAGTCTGCCAGTAGCGGGATGGGGTGGGGTAAACTGGAGTTGATTCGAAGACGGTCGTGGTGACGCCATTTGCGAGTGGTCCATAAACAATATAGGTGTGACCAGTAATCCAACCAATATCAGCCATGCAAGCGAACTTGTCATCTGGGTGAACATCGAAAACGTATTTTACGGTAAGGGCCGCGCCGAGGAGGTATCCGCCAGTGGTATGAACGACGCCCTTGGGTTTTCCTGTTGATCCAGAAGTCTAGATATGGATGAAGCATCAGGAAAGAGCAAATTACATGGAAAAAGACACTGACGTAGAGAATGAAGAGAGGGTCTTCTGAGGCCATGATCTCAGGTGGGCAGTAATTGGGGACTTTGGCAGTCTCCTCGTGCCACCACTTGTCTCTCCCCTCGGTCCACGGCACCTGGTTACCGGTGCGCTGGAGAACTAGGACGTGCTCGACGAGAGGGCATTCCTTGAGAGCAGCATCAACAATTAATTTGGTTGCGACTGACTTGCCACCACGCCTGCCCTCGTCACTGGTAAGGACAACACGTGATTTACAGTCCAGAACACGATCACGGAGAGACTCTGAGCTGAAGCCAGCAAAAACAACAGAGTGAACAGCTCCGATTCGTGCACAGGCGAGGAAAGCAGCGACAGATTGCCAGGTCATTGGAAGGTATACAGATACAGTGTCGCCTTTCTTCACACCAAAGCTTTTGAGAACGTTTGCAATGGAGGAGACCTCACGGAGCAACTCCGCATAGGTGATGAGGCGGCCATCATCGGGTTCATCTGCCTCATAGATAATGGCGGTCTGATAGATGACGAGCATAAGTTCAACTGAGATTTACGATAAGATAGCAGGGACGATTACTTTGTCGGGGTGTTTGAACGCCCAGCGATCGACACAATTGTAAGATGCGTTAAGACCGCCCTCTGGGAACCAGGCGATATCACCGGTTTCAAATCCACCCGCACGCACGGTTTGGAATGGACGGTCCCAGTGCAACGTTTCGTAGGCCATCTAATACGCCACATTAATGATTGATATATATGAAGAACTGATTACAACGAGCTCACCTTTCTCCACCAGTTATCGGACTCATGGCCAAGAGTTGCGGCATGTGCAGCCTTGTATGCTGCAAGATCGGGGCCAATGTGAGGAACTTTGCTGCCATCCTTGAGACGGGGGGCAACGGGATGGATTGGAACAACTTCGGATTCAGACATGATGAGAGGCGGGGATAGATTGACAGATAGCTCACTACCTGCTTATAACGTGCGGGCATCCGACGACCCCCATAATCCTGATTTCGGTTCTTGCACAGCCACATCCCATTTTGGTGGTAAGGAAAATGTTACAGATGGACGTTAGACATTTCAATTACCTTCTCCTGCGGAAACAATGCGGGTCCAGGACTTAAATCGGCTTGAGTAACTGTTGGGTTCAGACTGATTGCTGCTATCTAACAATGATATGATTTGTTGGTCGTAAAACCCTGGACCCTTCCCTTTCGAATGGAAAGACGGGACTGGATTTGACTAGATGAGTTCTGTGAACTCATTTAGTCAGTGTCACTTTAGCCTATCTCACCGCAGTTTTTATGGTAAGCTTCACACAAATTGTTGGAAATGACCAGGATGCTTGGCCCCAACTTACGGATTCCGGAAGGCCGTTCGATGCCCTCTATATATTAGCGGCACAAGTAAAAATCACGCTAAGGAGTTCAAAGTCTTCCGAATCTTGTACGATGCAATGATGGATCCTGCCATGCCGGTTCAGCGAATGTTTGGCGTCTAGACGCGATCGTGTGCCTGAACGCAACAACCCCCCTCCCCATGGCCAATCCTGACATATCACCAAACATTTAATCAACTGACAGACCCTGGCCCAACACAAACGCGCCCGAACAGATGATGCCGGCGTTCAAGTCCGACGGAAAAGCACAAAACAGGTCATCGTTGACATCAAATTCTAATATCTGGGGTGTTGTAGTCGGACATTTTCGGACTATGTGGCAGATGCGCGCTCCTCTCTATACGTCGTAGGTATAGCCGCGCGTACGTTCGATCCTTATTGGTTCTATCACGCCTCTTCTGACATTTGGTCTGTTACCAGGCGTTTCCTACTGCAACACTGGTCAGCTTGGTCTTTTCACGCGCCTGTCCCCCAGATCTTGTTTGGTAGCACTGCCTTCTTCGTCTTCGTCCACCAATCCTCTGTCTGCTATTCTCTGCTTGAAGGTCGCAAACAGCTCCTCGCCAAAGTCGCGTGACAACCGGGTTGTCGACTGCCCAGGACTACGTGGAAGTCAAAGTAAAGGTAGAGGTTACATTAGGTTAGGCCCTCTGGTTGGTGGTATCGCAATATCTATCAGAACATCAGGTACAGTTTATCCCTGACGTAATAATCCGGCATACTAATCATGAAACACGTACTACGCGTGAATTCGGCTGCAAAGTCTTGATTTCTTCTCTTCTGATCGAGGCTAGAAATGCTCATATGTACAAGCGCCTGTAATCCAACACTGCATGAGCGGCCCAAACCGTGCTATCCAAATCGAGATTGGAATTCATACCAAGAAAGCAAATTTTAGCATGTACGCCAATCTTGTCGCGCGATCCCCAATCGTTGAACGAAAGGTTTCAGAATTTTACACGGACGTCACGGTGCACTTCTTTGTTGATGCCATCGATCGATGAGTGCTTTGGTATAGAAGACGCTGCAACACATGCGCCGTCTGTTCCAGCGCTGGTTATTTGATGCTGAACAGTTCAGTGGGCCCTCACATTGTACGACGGTTTATCGTTTCTTGACCGCGCTCAGCATCCTTCCTGTCATGTTTAAGGTCCTTGCGAGTGCGTTCCTGTGTGTATTAGCGGCTCAAAGACAATTATGATGGGAGTCAGAGGGACGGTTCTAGCAGCAGAGGTTGGGCGCCGCATGGTTACATTGAGGTTGCTCATGCGGCCATATCCAGCAGATAAGGACCGCGAGGCAATTGCTGTCGAGTTGCCAAGTGAGCGCCAGCTGAGGGTGTGGATAGTCCCAGTTGGATTTGAATATCGTCAAGTCAGATTGATGCACGAAATGAAGTCATCAACACACCAAAAAATCACATCACCTGTTGGCAGCAAGAGTCGGTGGACCAGGTGAGATATCCCGGAGTGATTCGCAGGATCCACTTAAAGTATGAAGTGGGGAGAGCGGATTATGGCGAGAATTCAAGTGCAAGGATTGATCAGGGCCGAGATGAGCAAATGACCACGGGCAAGCATTCTGCTGGGATGATGGCAATGTGGTCCAAACTGCAACTTGAAGCTTGAAGCTTGAGCAGTAGTAGTATTTTTACTAGCTGTTCAAGGCCTGGAGTCTAGCCAGGGTCAGCCGAGACCTAGAAATTTCTTTCAATGCGGACAACACTAGATCTGCTGCAGCTCAAAGGTTCATTGTACTGAGGTATTGGCCATTCCGACAGGGGATTACAATGTATGGATCTGTACTACACGAACTGGATTTTAAATCGCGAACCCAATGAATTGCGACTCGATTCAGATCTGAGTTGCGAGTTGAAAGGAGTTTGTCCATTTTCGAAGCGAGCCGAGTTCACATCGAGTTTAACTAGCCTCGACAGCAACACTAACAAGGTGACCCTCTAACAGACTCCGCCTTGCACGTTGGTGGTCGGACCTGATCCCCTATTCCGTACGACGGGGTGCCGTCATCGTGCGTAAATTGGGATATGCGCACCTCCAAAGGCATAGAATATCGCGGCAAGGTTCCTGGTTGTGTTTGATTGGTTGCACCTGCCCGGATATTCGACAGGTAACTTTGATTTTTTCTACGCATTGCAATGCGGATAAGTACCATGTAGAATGCAATCGAGACGAGCGGGGGGAGCTGGTTGAGAAAAATTCAGTGATGCTCGAACAGGAGTATTTACGGCGAAATCACCAAGTATAGCAAAACAACCTCTCCATTATTTGAGAGCGCGAAACAGACCAGTGTTGCAAAGAACGCCACAGAATACAAAGCAGCGGCATCCACAAGTACGCGCAATATATTAGGGCCTCTTATTGAGCGAAATGCAACATAGGTGCGTTCGATCACCCAGATGCGATACGCCAGTAATCCTGGACAAGTTCGGGTTAATATAGAACCTCAGCATCCTGCTTACGTAGAAGTGTACTTACCTGAACTCATCAAATTGGTTGAAACTGACAAGGCAAAGAACGCAGTGACCCACAGTGCAGTGGTCGTGGCAAAAATGCTTCCGGTGCGGGCCGACGCTTCTGAAGCGCTGTAGATTCCCAAAAAAACCAGTCACTTCGAGGCAACGTTGAGAGCACACGACTTCTTGAACATGATTGCGACTTACCTGCGCTACTGCACCATAGCACGCTTGGAACGATGATAACCCATAGAGACTGCCACACGACATAACAGCGATATATCTTTGGCCAGAAGGTACATGAATATAAGGCAAGATCCAAAGCTGGCAGGCGGTGGAACGCACCACAACAGCATCGCCGAGTAGAGTTTGCAAAATGAATATCAAATCCTTGGTCACATATGTCACTTGGGCAACATCTGCGAAGAATGCCGCTGGCCCGCCTGGGAATGTATCGCGATACTTCACTAGTCCATCTTCGACACGAATGATGTCTACGATCATGTGCTTGGGAGACTTCAGCACATGACATTGGATGTAAGAGACGAAGCCAGCTAACCGCTGTACTCAGCAAAAATAGCAGGACGGCCACCAAAGCGGTTGGGAGATGGACATCCTGTATGTGACGCTTGTTGATCAACGCCCAGATAGTACCTATAAACAAGAGGACTGAAAAGCCTGAAGAACTCGATATTGGTATAGGACGGGTGAACCTATTTGCAATACTCGCCATACAACATGCCTTCCAGCGCTACTGACATCACAGCAGCGGTATCCTGAGGGATGCCGCTACCCATGGCTAAATGATGCTGGGGGAGATATATGAAGGTAGGCAGCTTCACAAGATATCATTATATAGAAAACGGTTCAAACGTTAAATCATCATCAGGAATCGCGCTAAATAAAAACTGTGATAATGATACATTACTCACCGGGCCACCTAACAATGCTAGTATAAATGTGATACATAAATCAGTGTAATGCAGATGATGACTACCAGCAGTAGTTTTGATGTATCATTGATGTATCACTTTGTGATACGCGACAGTTTTCAAGAAGGATCCTGGTCTCGATAGAAAAACCATGATTGTGATCCCCGCCGGAGTTCGAATCACGCAGCGTCGATCACGGTTTGGCCACCTGGGTTTCCCAATAAGTAAGGCTTATTAGCCTTGACGATTACGTGTCTCACCCACGCATATTTGGCTAAAAAACAATGTTTTCCCAACACCAGCATTAAATATTGCCCCAAATCACGCGAATGCCTCAAGTGCTTTTCGGCTGTGAATCCAAATTGGGTAACGTATCAGAAGCAACGCTTTTCGGTCGTTCCCGCACGTTGCCGAAACCATCGTGCTCGCTGTGGGCAACGGTGAGCTCGAGTATAGCATGATTTCAACGCCTTTTCTTGTAGTTTTTTTACTGTACTATATTATGATACATGTAATGACATTTATTTCGCCTTTTTAAGCATTATGTGACAACAAAATAAGTGAATATATAAGCATGAGGGCAACTAAGGTATTATGCCTCCTCCACCGTCATCTATGGACCCCAGAGTGTCACTCCCTGGTCGAAGATACTCTATTTTACCATAAGAACATTCCTATATAGTAGAAATGCGAAATAGAATCATCTGGATGCTGGGGGGATGTTCTGAGGGGGGTAAATGGGGGAATGGCAGGGCAGGAGGGCGGCTGCATGGTCCTGGGCATTGATATATTAATCATATATGTCCTGTGGACATAAATGAGCAAGGGGAAAGTAAATGGGGATACAAGGATGGCAAAAATGCGTCCAAAACCAGTGGGGATACTGTAGGTGTCACAGAACACAAGATAAGTACTCACCAATAGAAGGAGCACCTAAGCCATGTTCAGGGAGCGTATCAGGGCTCTATTAGAGTGATATTAGATACTGTAATGGGCGAGAAATTGATTAGCAGGGACACAGGGGAATAGGCAACAGAAAACATGAAAAATAAAGTAGGGACTTACCAGAGGGTCTAGAGCGCCATTCATGTGCGATTGGGCAGTGTGTAGAGTGCTCCTAATACGCTGAGAGCAGCCGGACATGTGAGGATAAAGAGGAGGGCATGTTAGGAACAAAAATGTCAAAAAGTGAACCAAGAGACTCACCAAGGCAAGGGAGGTGCCCAGCAGTGAACCAGAGGTGCAGTAAGGTCACAAATCACTGTATAACGTCCTATAATGGTGTTGCATGAGGCTGGAAGCGCTGTATATAAACTTAGGGCGAGTCAGAAAGAAAATAAGTTCAACAGGGGTGAAACCACTCACCTTGCCAATACAGAGGCCCTGAAGATGTTTGAAAGACCCAGAGCGGTCAAAAAGGAGTAGAATACACCTAGGAAGGTTGGTACAGCAAGGGTTAGGGGATTCCAGTGAAGTGTGGTTGAGCTAGAGCGAAAATGAGTGGTTTTGCACTACTGTACACATATGGCAACTCACACTTGGGTGCACAACAGTAGAACTAGCCTCATTTTCGCTCTAGCTCAACCACACTTCACTGGAATCCCTCAAACCTTGCTGTACCAACCTTCCTAGGTGTATTATACTCCTTTTTAACCGCTCTGGGTCATTTAAACAACTTTAGGGCCTCTATATTGGCAAGGTAAGTGGTTTCACCCCTGTTGAACTTATTCTCTCTCTGACTCGCCCTAACTTTATATACAGCACTTACACTTTATGTAACACCATCATAGGACGTCATACAGTGATTTTTGACCTTGATACACCTCTGGTTCACTGCTGGGCACCTCCCTTGCCTTGGTGAGTCTCTTGGTTC
>MU837042.1:89270-165135 GCA_029603245.1 Rhizopogon salebrosus TDB-379 | reverse complement strand
GCCGTTCAAAACATTTTGCTCTGTTTGTAGTGTCCTGGGCTAATACATCGAATATCGAATATCGAGGTTGTAGTATGCAGCAAAAGACATACGCCGAAGGGGAGTCGAACCCCTGCCGCTTGCTTGGAAGGCAAGCATGATAACCGCTTCACCATCGGCGTGTATGTATGTGGCTACACCCTCATGATAATATATGACTATGTAGTAGATTTGCCTATTTGGTTTGACTCAGACCTTGGTGTTCATCCCTGACTTCGACCTCATGGCTGGGTTGAATTACTGTGGTTAGTGCTTGTGCTGATACGAACGTTGACGAAGCTTATCAAGAACGCAGCGAAGGCACATGTGCAGAGGACGTTCGAACATCTTACGAGTCGACTTCCGTTGCAGTTGAAGGCGAAGGTAGCGCAATATGTAACATGCCGTGGACACATAGTATTGATTAACGCAAGTAGCCTCAAGTCATACTTCTTGCAGGAGGAAACACACCCTTCCGAAACGACACAGATCGGGAACTACCATTTCGCCAAGAGTCCAATTTCTACTACCTCTCAGGATGCTCAGTCCCTGGATCATTCCTTATCGCGCTATATCAGCCTGAACAGACGAATGCTTCCACAAGCCTCAGCGTCAAGTTACTCGTCCCCGAAATACACGCTGCGGACCTCATGTGGAGTGTGCCTCCACCCACAATCGAGGAAGCGAAACAGATGTTTGATGTAACCAGCGTCGAGTATAGTTCAGAGTTGCAAAGTGCCATTGATTCGCTCCTTCGGTCACACCCCGAGGCTGTCTTCCATACCCTGCCACGGAACTCGCCTCTGTTCCCCATTTTACCCGAAGAGTATGCGGCGACTATCGTTGCATCAGAGACGCACACTATAACGGATGCATACTTACTCTCTTCCATCCACACAGCACGATTGATTAAGGGTGAAGTCGAGATAGCAATGCTCCGACAAGCGAATGATATCAGTTCTAGGGCACACGAGACCGTCATGCGTGTTTTGGGGAAAGCAGTACGGGGTAAGATTCTGCAGGAACAGGGCGCAGGCATCGATCGCCCTCTTCTTCCCGGAGAGTGGTTGATTGAGAAAGAAGCGGAGGCGGAAGCGATCTTTGTGGCGTCGTGCCGGCGTGAAGGGTACGAACTTCTGGTACATGCTGACACCCCATGACTTACCAGTGACACCAGGGCCGTTCATCAGGCTTACCTCCCTATAGTGGCTGCATCTAAGAGAGCTGCTACATTACATTACTGCTGCAACGACAGAGAGTTTACATGGGGACCTGTGAAGCCGCACGATCACCTGAATCATGGTGTATTTGCACATGCCCCGGCACCCGAAAGAAAGTTAGAGCCTCAGGTACTCCTTATTGATGCAGGATGTGAATGGGATTGCTACTCTGCGGACAGTGAGTGGAGCAGTGACTAAATGCAAGACAGAACTGAACTCCCTTTATCAAGTCACACGGACGATGCCTGTCGGAAACGGCGGAAAGTTCACCGAGACCAGCAAGCAGATATACTCTCTTGTGCTGGAGATGCAGCAGGTAGGCAACATATACGTCTGCTGTACCCGTCGTGTAACTCATTTGCATAGAAATCAATGAACGTCCTCAGGCCTGGTGTTCACTGGGACACTATTCAGCTGCTCTGCCATGAGGTTCTTGTGGAAGGGTTCCTCAACCTTGGACTCTTCAAAGGTCCAAAAGACGAGATTCTGCGCTCTGGAATTAGCTCGGCGTTTTTCCCTCACGGAGTGGGGCATTCACTCGGGATGGACGTGCACGATGTCCCGAGTGCAAGCAAGCCAGTAGATAACCCAACCATTCCACAGGATAACGTCGGACACCCTGATTTTTACGCATACCTGCGACTTCGGTTGCCACTCGCAGAAGGCATGGTCGTGGTAAGTTAGCTCCCTGTCTAGTATATTCTCCTGCTTAAAGCGAGATACCTCGATAGACCGTCGAACCGGGAATCTACTTCCATGAACATCTACTCAAAGCTGTAGAGGGATCCGAATATGTGAATCACGACTTATTGAAGGAATACCGCGAAGTGGGTGGTGTGCGCATTGAAGACGATGTGTTGATCACTTCAGATGGGTGCGAGAACCTAACCAAGGTTAGGAGTGATGTGGAATGGCTGGAGTCAGTGTGCTCTGGGGAAATTTGAGTGTGATGTCTATTATGTGTACGAGTATGGATCAAATGGCAATGCAAACATGTTGGAAATCAGGGCTGCATTTTGACTGACTTCACATCGTCTGCTTGGGGTGCTTAGCATTGCAACATAATGTTCCCAATACTGCAGGTTATGACCCACATAATCGTTCAGCCGTTGCTTGAATTAGTAGTTGGACGGCTTGAACTGCGTGACGATAAACGAGGTCTTGATCAAATTGCATGGATCAAGTATCGATTACTTATACCCGAGTATATTATATATCATCCTCGGGACCATCTTCGATCATCTTTGCATAGTCTTCGTAACTTGCAAATGTCGGCAAGCTTCTCAGCTTTTTCCGTTTTTCGCGTTTAGACTCGGTCTCCTGTTTTCGCTTCTTTGTGTTACCGAAGCCGCTCCACGGTTCTTCGCCGTCGCCGTGTTCATCAGCGGATCCGTCATATTCGATGAGACCCTGAGGAACCTCATCCAAGTCAATGAGATCCTCGTTGTCAGAACCCTCGGCCATGGAGAATTCATCTCCGGAACCAGCATCTTCCTCGTCAACGTCAGCCTCTCCATCGCTGCTATCAGAATCATCAAGACCTGAAGGTTCGCTGTCACTATCTGCCATGAGGTCTTCATCTCCTGCCATAGGAGGCATGCTGGCTTGCATCGCCTTTTTGAAAAGTAGCTTGAGCTAGGGATGCAAGAGTGATCACAACGAAACTGGGTACCTTCCATACATCTGCCTCTTCAGCATCGCTGTCTTCCTCGTCGTCGACGACGTCGCGCTCAGCATCATCTATGTCAGCATCCTCTGACTCGCTAGCTGAAGCATCTGATCCAGAAGCATCGGATTCCTCCGCGTCGCTATCCTCTTTGCCAGTATGGACCGCTTTGCTCTTGTCTTTTTCGCGCTTCCTCGAAAAGTATTGATGGAAGAAGACCTAAAGTCATGTCAGCGCGGTCTCAGTCACGGAAAAAGTTGTTGTCGTCACTTCGTCAACAGGGATGTCCTTTAACTGTCTGTTCAGGAATTTCTCATCATTCGGCAGAGCACCGGCGGATGAGTCTCCTTTCAATAACTTGACGCCAATTCCGTCGTTTGCGCTGGCTCCTGGCTGCATGGCACTGGCGCCTTTTGCTTTTTGTTTCTTGGGATTTTTATACACAAATCGGTCGAGGAAATGAGAGAGTGTATTCAAGGACAGATCTGGGCTGGATGTAATAGGCTGGGCGGAGAGGAGCTGTTGTGCATGCAAAGAGATAGTCGGATGGTAGTGATGTATGAGAGGAATCTAAGAGAAATGTGAGGAAGTCGTAAAAGTGATCGACAAGGGCTATTACCAATTCGAACAAGGGAGAAGCTGATGGGTGTGCAAACTGGGGGTCTCGTTTTCGTGGGTCGTATTGCTCTTCAGAAGCGGGATGGGATCCGCTGACCAGGCCTCGCAAGCCTGGAACTGTACTAAATAACTGTGAATCCTGTCAGTTAGGCGGTTGGGAACGGGATGGAGGGATTATACTTCTCCTAGGAGGTACAGTCCTCCTACAACAAACTCTGTCCCGCCAGCGCCACCACTGGCGAGTACTTGTACGAACCTCCGGACGAAGCTTTTCACGCGTTCGGGGTTGTCATCGACCTTCAGAGACTTGAACAGTAAGTTCAAGTACATGGTTTGTTTTGAGGACGAAGCCAGGCGACCATCGTGTAAAGACTGGTATAATGTCCGATAATAGCGATCCACTATGCTCTTCGAGAGTGCAGATGACGAGGACTCGGGTGAGTGGGAAAGAGAGGATGATATTTGTTGAATAAGGAGCAGGGCTTGCAAAGAGATGTTAAAAGTTGAAGTATGCGTGATGAGGAACAGGGTGTCTATGTGCTTGTTCAAGCTTGTCGGAAGACGTGAGATCAGAATTCAATGTGCTTGACAAACCTACCTGACATCTGATGGCTCCAGTTTAGCATAAGGCAACGCACGGTTCACACCTGTCAATATAGCAGAAATCAATTTGGAAGATGCGTCTTCGACTTCCGTGAAGCCACCATCGCCAACGACCTCCTTGCTTGTCTTCCGCTTTTTTTTCTTCCCTACAGTTTCTTCGTCATGATCTTCGGCGGCCTCCTGTTTACCGAAAGACCGGTTCTCCCCTAATAGATCCTTGAACATCTGGAAATACACGTCGATGACTTGTACGGAAACATCTTTGTCCCCCGGACCGAACACGATCTGGTTGAGTGTGATAGTCGCGTAATAGCGCGCATGATCGTTGCTCGCTCTCTTTGTAGCTCCGTCAGGCTTCGATTTTCGTTTCTGCTTTGGCTTGGAGGTCGGAGTGGTCGTCTCATCGGTGAAGCGAATATGCGTATTGGTGGTTGGCGCAGCAGCTGGTGCCATAGTGCTCGGGCGGAGGATGAGAGACGTCATCTCGCGTACAACAACGCCCTTCATAGATGGATGTGCTTGAAGGAGTTGAAGAAGGTGATAGGAAGCGCGAGAACATATGGACTTTTCGGAATCGCCCTAGGTACAAAGATTAGTGATTTGCTAACACCTTTGAATCTCCATGGCCCACCAGTTTGTTAACCAGTAATCGAAGTAGGTTGTGCTCTTGCTCAGGTTTTTCGCGAAGGAGGGAGTAAGTCAAGGACAGTGCTTGTGTGCGCACGTATGCCAAGGTGTCCATTGAAAGGACCTGAGAAACGCTTGAGCTCCTGCACTCACAACGCTTAAAATCTTACCTCTAGGATTTGCAGGATCGAGAAAAAGTATTTCTTGAGCCAATCTTCGAAGTACCAAATGAGAATGTGATCATCTTTGACACCCTGGTGCAATAGAGGCTGATCACGAAAGTACCTGAGCAAGAACAAGTATTGAAATTGATCCAAAGAACCAGTATGTCGATACGCACTTCAACTTCCGGTTCGGGGCACCACCTCCAACCCACCAATCGATTATGCATCGCAAGGCCTTTAGACATTCTTCCCGGCCACCTTTTCCCTTTCCCCGCTCGGCCATGCCCTTCAGTGTCTCCAATGCTTTCGTGTTGTGCAGCGGGCTGCTTTGCACGAGGAGAGTAAGAGCACTGAGCCTGTCGGACAGTGTGCCTGACTGCAAGATTTTCTGCAAGAAGGCATAATCTGAGCTGGATGAAGTGACGGTTGAGGATGACTTCGACTGGTATGTTTCGACGGCCTTTGCATGGAGAGATGCGCCATGCTCTATCAGGGAAGATAATTTGGCAGGGGTGACGGGAGGGAGTGTGGTAGATGACCCGGAGAGCGCTGGTATGTTTTGATACCAGAGAGGGGATGCCTCGACCTGGGGAACTTTTTTAGAGGCTTTGGAGGTCCCATCGGCGCGAGCCTTCACTGGCATATTTGATACTCAATAGATATATATGCCGCTCCTCGCCAGTTCGCGCTCGACGTTGCAAATCTGGCTTACCGAAAATAGTAATATTAGATAATTGCAAGCGGAGTTTAAATTTATTATCTATATAACCTGCAAAATTTTGTTGCATAATTCCTTGTGTCCATTCAACCGTTCGAAGCGTTCAGAAGCTCGTTCTTCGCCCAATGGCGTTGTTATTTTCTGGTTGATGGAGCGAGGCACTCTTCGGGGTGTTCACAAGATCGAGCATCGTTCACCCAGCTCGCTCTCGTTATCTGCTCTGTGATTGAGTCCACCTTGCGGTGTTGATTCGTTTCAGAGGAGGAGGGCTGATGTAGGGTGGTGGTGCGGCGTCATATTCCTGTATCTTCCGTACCCGCTTTCCTTCTGGAGAGTTGTCACTATGTGTCCTTGACGGTCGGATCAAACCATGACGCATACATCTCTTATAGATTTTTATTCTTTGTATTGACTGATTCTAATGTAATCCACCTGATTTGCTGTGCAATTATTCCTTCAAAGTTGACAACATTAGCGCATCCCCAGTGCATTCTGAGTTCAAGCTAGGGCTGCTGATCCACGGGCGCTTCCATCAACTGGAAGGACTGGTTCAATTATTTTGCTTCCCCAGCGCGCGAAGTGTAGTATTGTTTGATTTCAGTGCTTTCTCACGAATCCACGGCCGACGGTCGATGGGAGCTTTTCCCTCAGATTTAATGGACAGATTCCAGATGCAGGTACTAATGTTTTGTGCCTCCACAGGGACTGCGTCGTGTAACTGTGTGGTATCGAAGTAGCGATATATTCTGGTGACAACCACTTCTACAAAAGTCCGTTCGACAACTCAACTAGCATTACACCACACGTTCCCCCACTGATCTTGCGCTGCACCAGTACTCCCTTCACCGAGCACCCCCTGCGCACCGCTATCGATATACCCAACGCCATAGCTCGACGCCGCATTGTATTTCGGGTTCGGGCACTTCATGCCCAAGAAATTCGGACATGCGCGATCAGCTGCGCTGCACACTTCTAGACAAGGCAAGACCGTCTGGTACGAATACGTAACGTTTGGCAGGTACGGATTCCGGGGGTTCTGGCCGCTTTGAGGGGGAGTCAATGCTGGCGTTGGGGATGATGGCGAGGAAGAATTTAATGGGGGCTCCGCGCATCGCGGGAAGGATACGCTGCAGAGCCATGCGCGGTATGCTTCCTGGCAGCTCTCGCATGTCTGTAAGGGGGAGTAGAGGTCGCGTCCGCATGGGAATGTGAGAAGCATTGTGGTAAAGTTGGTCATGTACTGAAGAAGGGGGTCTGATACACTCTGCGGGAGGGTGGAGGAGTCGTAGGACGTTGCAGGTGATTGAGGGAAGGGAAGAGGGACTGCGTAAGATGTGGACGGGCAGTATGGAAGGGAGTGTACGAGGGGACAAGAGAATGATGCTGATAACGAGATGTAAGAGGACGCATGGTATAACAGGAAAGAACGCACGGGATTTCGTAGTGAAATATATAGGCCCACTCAAATTGACCTGGTCCTGGACGACATACGCGGTGTAGTTCGTGCTTGGTTCCAAACCACCTATAAGCCACTGAGACCTCCAACCGTCATTGCCGCGCAGCCAGAAATCGTTGCTTTCTACTGAGACTGAAGTAGACGCGGACTGGACGCCACATGCTGTCTGTGGACCAGATGCAAGACCAGATGAAGTAGGGCCAATGAAGAGAGAGAATGACGGAGGCGAAGATGGGGGTGAAGGGGTGGAAAGGTTGGCAAGAGGGAGGGTATAGTTGGGATAACTGGAGTGTAAGGACTCGGCATCTGAAAACGCAGCCGAAAATATCAGAGCCTCAGTATTGGTAGTATCTCCGACCAGTGGAAGTGAGGGAAGTACTTGGTGCACAAGAGCTACAGGTAATATGAGTATAGGATCCAAGGTATTCTGCTGTGGGTACGTACATCCATTCGATACAGACACTTGAAAAGAGGTCTGGTCAACATTTTGTGCAGCCAAGAAACCACCTTGGGGTGCGGGGCCAGTCCAGTTGCCGAATCCGCTCTGCAGGGGGATTTGAAACACGTCTGAGGAGCTGGAAGACTGGGTGACTGCTGTGTTGTAACTGTTGTTGGTGACAAAAAAAAACGGAGAGGTGGCTCCGGTCGAGCAAATTGCGACAGATACGACGAGCTGCTGGGCCTCTGGAAGAGAAAAGGTGGGAGAGCTGGACAGGGAGGCACCGGAGAAAGAGTATAGTTTATCGAGGGAAAGTGACACCGGTTCTTGGGCACTGACAGCGAGTGTTGCGCATATAAGACACCATAGTGATTGCGGAAGCAGCGTCATTGTGGCCAAACTATGTGGTAAACGAGTCGACTCGGTCTATCCGGCAAGAAGAGATCTGAATTTTGTGCCGAAAGGCCGGCCTCCAGTCGAGTACCCATGCAGTCACCGTGACCCCAAGGGCCTAGACCGCAAGAATCGCGGCCTACTGTACTACCCAAACGAGATATAGAATAAAGTTAGGGTTAGGTCCATTCAATACTATTCAGGGGTCCTATGAAACCATTGGACAGCGAACACCCCCTTGCATCGAATCATTGCTCATCAAGTAATATGAATACCTAGATAGAAGGCAGCCCACCGTGCTGGGTTGCGCACCAGTCGCACTTCCTCTTCATGTCTTCTAGAAGCGAAAGACGCTCCCACCTGTGGCACAATTATTTATTTATACCGGGCGTAGCTGCGGAGTCACTGGTATGAGAAACACCGCACTTGCGGTGTAAAGACGTTTCAAATGCTGATGACTAATGGGGGCGGGAAGGTTTGGTACATATAAGGGCCAAGTTTGGCGCACACCCGCCCCCCAATATTATCTACTCTCACTTGGATGGTACCGACCCTGCTTATTTCTGCCCGTTCCCCCCGTCCCCTGTTTACTTCGCTTCTGTCCCAATATGTGCCCACCGTCATTCGTAAACTCATTGCCTCCAAGTCCGATGGCAGTACCTCCTCAGCCCTCCACACCTACGCGAAGCGCGAATCTGAAACCACGCATATCATATTCGCGTGTCTCATTCCCGTTCTCGTCCTCCTCTCAGGTGTATTTGCCGGTCTAACCCTTGGTTACATGAGCTTGGACGAGACTCAGCTTAATGTCCTGAGTATGAGTGGTACTCCGTTCGTTATATCCTCTATTCATCTCACCCTCGCTGATCGTACATGTCACAGTCAACAGAAACGTTATGCTGACAAGATCAAGCCCATCAGGAAAAACGGCCATTTGCTCTTGGTGACCCTGCTTCTCGCCAACATGATCGTCAACGAGACTCTTCCTGTTATCTCCGACCCTGTTCTTGGGGGAGGAGTGCAGAGTGTGGTCGTCAGTACTGTCCTGATCGTTATGTGAGTACATTCTCTGGCGACTGTTTGTAAACTGTAGTAGCGAGTCGGCTCGCACTGCAGTCTTACTATGACACGTCCAATGTGTCATTGCTATCGCGTTGTTATCTGATCCGCCAAACTGTGATCACGAGGAAATGGCATTTATTGACGTCAGGCTCGCTTCTTATGTCTCCGCATCGTGGCGTTTCTATTTAAAACATACTCACCGCAACTTGCTTCTAGCTTCTCGGAGATTATTCCGCAGTCATTGTGCACCCGACATGGTCTTTATTTTGGCGCTCAAATGGCCGGCTTCACTCGAGTCCTAATCTATCTCCTTGTACGTCATTGTATACTTGGTGAAGATTTGAATTAAATCAGAGTAGGGTGTCGTGGCATGGCCTGTTGCCAAACTTTTGGAGTTAGTACTTGGTCCCCACCATGGAATAATGTACCGTAGAGCAGGTAGGCGCCCATTACTCACCTCTCATAACTTGGCTGACCTCTTCTGCCTCTACTCAGAACTCAAAGAGCTTATCGCAATGCATTCGTCAATGTCCTCCCTTGGTGGTGACCTCAAGACTGATACGGTCACGATCATTGGCGCCACGCTGGACCTACAAGAGAAGGTGGTGAAACAGGTCAGTTTCTGCATTGGCATTTTGGGAGCAACGATTTATGTGTCTCCTAGGCGATGACTCCTATTGAGGACGTTTTCATGTTATCGATCGACTCAAAACTCGATTATGCACTCATGAAGAAGATCTGCCTCACTGGACATAGTCGTGTCCCTGTGTATGAAGAGGTCGATATTCCCGTCGATTCTTCAGGTCGCATAGAAAGGGTTAAGAAAATCATCGGTATTCTACTCGTCAAACACGTGAGTATCTCCTCAGGCATTTCCAATCATTTCTGATCTGGTCTTCTAGTGCCTCCTCCTTGATCCGAAAGATGCAGTTCCTTTGCGCAAGATACCACTAAACAAGGTTCCTTTCGTACCAAATAACGAGTCTCTTCTCGGCATTCTAGACAGGTTTCAAGAGGGTCGTTCCCATATGGCCATCGTCTCTCGCTTCAGTGTTGAGAAAGCTACTTCAGTCAAGAAGGTTGCCAAGCGTTCCCTCACGCAACGCCTCCGTGAGCGTGTTGGCATGGGTGACTCGAGCGACGAGGACGATGACAGTAAAGAGGAGGATAATGCTGAGGACAAGAACAAAGACGAAGTATCACGGTCTGACGAAATGGACGCTGATGCTAAATCCGCGGTTCACGAAGAAGACAATGTTTCAGCTATACAAATACCCCAGCGGACGACCAGGACTGGCCGCGGCCGGGGACGCCCCAAACAACGCGCCGGAGTGAGGCCTGACATTGAGATGGGTATTATTGAAGAGCAAGACGTCCAGAAGGATTATGGCAAGGAGAAGAAACACCGTATACCTCGCTCAGCGACTGCGCTAGAACAAAGCATGCCTGCTGACGCTGTTTTGACGAAAAAAGGTGCAGAAGACTTTTTACAGGCCATTGATCCGGCGATAATGCCGCTCGGAATTATCACACTGGAAGACGTCCTCGAAGGTATGCACTCCTACTCACTTGTCATGGCAGCCACATCCTTAAATGTTCCGTGTAGAACTTATTGGGGAAGAAATCTACGACGAATTTGATCAGGAGGGTGCTGGTGGCACCATCTCGTCTTACGTCCCAACCGAACACCACCCTTTTTCCAAGCTTCACGGGGAATCTTTACCTGACCTACCCTCCACAGTCGCACAACCTACTGAGACAGTAAAGCATATTCCTACTGGTTCAGTCCTACGCCCTCTGTCGATAAAAGGATTCGGCTTCCTTCGTTCTCGCAGTGAACCCCCGACACCTCGCGAGAAGGAACAAGTTCCCATCGTACAACCAGTCCCAAAGCTCTCTCCCATCGGCGATAATATCAATGAGCAGGCCACGCCCGAGACCGTCGTCCAGACCCTAGAAGCCATGGCAGCCACTGACGAGCCGCAAGTCGCATTCCAGCCCGCGAAGACCACCTCCGAGGATGCTCCCCCAGCACATAGCCCGAAGAAGAGGACTCTCTCTAATGTTGGCGCCGCCTCTTCTGTTCCCCACTCTTCTATCAGCGCTCCTGGCACACGAGCCTCGTCGCCCGCTCCGTCATTAGAAGCCATTCTTCTCGACCGGAAACGCCGTCTCGCTGCTGCGAAGGAAGCGGGTATAAGTACCCCCGTTCTTCCTCTAGCGAGTGACGTGCGCTCCCCAGCCATGCTACGTATCCCGACTGGAAGCTCCAAAGTGGGAAAGTTCAAGAGCAGTCCTTTGACGGGCGGAGAGCGTAATCGTGTCGCCGCAGAACAAGTCAGGCAAGATATGATGAGCCCTACATACGAGGGGCGGATACCGGATGAGAAGGATGACGACGCTGCTCATGTCAAGAAAGAGGACGAGAGCGGTTACTTATAACCTTGGCCCCTGTGGCTGTTACCTCGCCACTAGTACATTTCTCAGAATTTCTTGCGCGAATCAGGCGGAAGGATATGTGTAGGATTAGTGTGGTGTTTTCCGTTACCTATTTTTTGTACTAGTCGGTTTTTCTCCTGTGTATGCAACTGCTTCTTCTCTTTCAATGTCAGCTAGTTTTCTCACATTCCATAAGCAAAGAATGGATATCAGTGAACTGCTAATATGCACATTCGCTAGTAAGAGTTAGAATGCATTTAAGGTGGTAGTAAGTATGCTTGGTCCATAGATCTTGAAATCCAAAATATTCAAGGGGCTACACTTCGCGCACGGAGTCCTTCTGCCAACATCTTCTCCATGCCCAGGCCGTTTCTGACAGACTCCTTCATCTCAAGCCCAGCTCCCTGCAATCCATCAAGTACGGCACCATAAAGGGTCTTATCCGTCGGTCCATGCACACCGCGCACATGGATGCCACCATGCAGGATCTCAAGGGTGGCGAAAGCGACAGGCAGCCCGACGCAGCGTGCCATCGCAGACGCCTCAGAATTGCCATACGCGACCAATTGCGACGTGTGAACCTCCGTGGACGCACCTGTCGCTGACGACAATGGCTGAGCGACGAATTCGTGAGATAGCACGACCATGTCGCGTTCCTCGGGGTTGTACTTGAGTTTGTGGGCAAGGACTGAAGTGAAGAGTTCGATCGGGGCTTGTGGTTTGGGTGGCAGCAGTGGAAGCGTGCTTGGAGTGTTCCCTGGAGCAAGGCCTAGCCAGTCCAGAGCATTGAGCGCGCTTTCTGCACGCTCTGCGGTCATGAGGGTGGAAAGGGCTGATGAGAAGGAGCAGCGGTCATTTCCAATCTGCTCTCCGAGCTTCTTCTCCAGGGACATTCGTGCGAGGTCGGACCAATCACGTGGACTAATCGAGGACTTTGGGTCAAGCAGCCCTACGACCTTGAAGGCGTGCATCAAATCAGAGAACCCAGGGTATCTGACATTACTTTCAGTCAGCTTCGCTCCACGGCAGAATTGATCGACGGTCACATACCTGAGAGTTCCACGAAGAACAGTCTGCATATCCTCAAGCTTACCAAGACCATAAGTTTCTGCATACGGAAGACTGTCTCGATTCGCCAGACCCTCGAGCTTCAGGACATTCGAAATCGGGACATCAGGGAAGTATTCCTTGAGAAGATTCTCTCCCGCAATCTCCATCTCCTATGTCACGCAATAGATCAGTATTCCTGTGTACGTATCATGCTGCCATCGACCTACCTTCCCATCAAGCTTGAACCTTGCTCCATTGAGCGCAGCATTAAGCACTCCCCTCGGGCTCCAGCTGAACTTGTACCCTAAGGGCACATCGGCACAATCAGGCGCAGGAAGACCGCCACAGAATGAAGTGAAGGAGACGACGCGTTTGTTATCCCTCTTCAGTTGTGCAAGTAGGGATAACGCAGAGCAGTGATCGATACCGGGGTCGAGACCGATCTCGTTTAGCAGAAGCACATCAGCTGATTGAGCCCTTATTGCGCAACACAATTCCGGAGCCAATGATCGTTCATGGCATGTCAGATTGTTTCAGAGATGTGAGAGGTGAATAAGGGTAAATGGAGTGTATGACATCAGCACAGGCAGTAGGGGATGATTGTAAATTCACTGACCGTTCGTGCAAGGCATGCATGGCAGGCGAAATGTACGATGCCGTCACTAGGTGCTTACGGTGCTGGATACACAGTTCTGCCACAGTGGGATGGAATGGAACTGGGAGCAAGCTAGATACATATACATCATTGCTCAGGTCATGTGGCGGGAGGACATCACACACCTAATAACGACATCGGCGTCTTGAATCAACCTTGTCATCTCTTCAACGTCTTGCACGTCTAAAAACGCCGCCTTCGCATTCGAGTATTTTCGTGTCAAAGCTTCCGTTTCTGAGTGCATGTTGCTAGCTATTCACGATAATCGTCGAAGCATGCGATATGAATTTCCGAGGAATGCATTAATGCTGTGTCCATGATATGTAAGTGCAACAAAACTACTGACCAACAATGATCTCTACGTCGGACCTTTTGCAGATCTCCTGCACAGCGGGGCCTGCAACCATCCCAGAGCCAAGCATGAGCACGCGCTTCTTCCTTGGCGATGTCTCAGATACGTCTGCCTTGCTCTTTTCTTGCCACTGTTCAACCGGTGCCGCCAGCCAACGATGTTTGCCTTGCAGTTCGCCATTCCGTGTAACTGTAGCAACGTTCAGAGCCTCGAGGTGCTCGCGGGAGCCAGGTTGGCCACGGTATTCATTAATCAGAGCTCGTAGATACGGCATTAGAACCCCACTGAAATGCTGAGAAGCATCGAGAGGAAGGCTTGACGGGAGGATATCAACGGACATAATAGTTACATCTGGAAGATGAGAAGGTAGGGAGGATGGTCGGTGCTTGAAGGAAGGGTCCGAGAGGGTTGATGCATAAGGAAGGAACTCAAGGCCACCCTGTAAGACGGCATGAATAAATCACAGTAATACTTGGCGGTTAACAAATATCGTACATTGACGTCACAACTGATGTCGCCGATTGTTCCAAAACGTGCTCGCCCTACCTCAGCCGCGCGGGTGAGAGTAGTGGCTAGTTGTTCATTCGTCATGAGTCGCGGGAAAGATGGGAGCCAACCAACGCCATTCAGGAGGAGCGTAAGGTATGGAGCAACCTACAGAAGTGGACGACTGTGAATAAATGAATATCATTAGTCGAGAAAACTTGCCTTGGTATCGAATTCCGAGCGGTACACCGCCGGGTTCTTGTAATAATCATCGCGGGAATATTGTCCGCCATTAGTATGCGTGAGGTATTCTTGAGGAAGTGCATGTACGAGGTATATCTAAGGAACGGTTAACGCCCTCACTATTCTAGGTGGAGAATAATAAGGTTACCTTGTGGAGATCAGTATCTAGTACGACTTCAGCTTGCATGTACACAGATCATGATGTAGCATACCTGGGTTGCTAGCAAGATCAGGCAAGTCCTTCACGGCTACGTTTACAATCGGAAGCTCTTCAAGAATGGATAGGCACCCTTGAGATACTTTCCCGCTCCTGTCAACGACCCGTCGTCAATACGTACATCCTATGGTTCGGATTGAACAATAACTGCATACCCTGTGAGTCCGATGACGAATGGCCCTAATACCTTAGGTGTCCCATTTTCTACAATGTTCTGGCCAATAGTTCGGAGCGCAGAGCGAAGGGATGGGATAGACGGATGTGTATGCGGACGAGGCGTGTGCTAGGATCGGTGACAGCAATTTAAGGTTAGGGTTAAATGTTAGGGTTACGTCAATAAAGTGGAATATTAATGTGAAACAGCACTCACGAGGAACGGAGAAGCAACTCCAAGTTCGAGGTGCGCGTGCGCGAGTGCAGACAAGGACTCGAGAGCACCAGCAACTGCTCGATGTAACACATGGTCAATCATTGCCAACGACCCCGAGCTTCTACATACCTCCTGCGAACCACCCAAAACCCACTGTTCGTTTGCCGTCGTTACCTACGAGGAGTTCGTAATCAATCAAGCGAGGTTGTAGTGAAGGGTTCTTCTGTGAACTGAGGAAGCGGGAGAGCAACTCCATGTTGTAGGGTTGACCCTTGGTAGTGTGGGAAAACATAAGATGTGTACGGGGAACAGAAGGCCCTGGACTTATGCCAGGCATAGGAACGGGGGACGTTACTAACTCATCGAGCGGTGTCTCCTTGATGCCGAGCACGATGTGTGCGGGTTCCAGTGTTGGGTGCACTTTGGCGCCAGCCTGAAACAGGTTATAGTCAGTCACACCGCAGCTCCGCAGATATTGGATAAGAGAGTACGAGGTGTAATACGTGAATCAGACCGACGGTGATGGTGAGGGTACTCCATCGGGTGTCAGGTAGGGTGTCACAGTGGTACGGAGGCAGGAGGAGAATAGTGGATGGAATGATGACGACTTACCTGGACGAATTTCTCAACGGGGAACACTCGACGGTCGCAGTCCTGTATAAGGACGTCGACATTGTCATGCTGAACGAGCTGAGCAACTTCTTCAGGCGTGACGGGGCATCGGCGCTCCCATATTCTGGATGGGTCTTCTCGCCGTATGCCGACAATAACCTTAGTGTGCTCAGGCGACACCGTAGCAAGCGCTCTGCGTGCTGGCAAAGAACAAGCGCGCTTGCTAAGTGACCTGGGCAGATACTGGGGCGAGCATCGGAGTATCGCGATTGTCATTGCGCGAAGGTGTTAATTGTTTTCGACGATGCTTGGTACAGCGAGTAGGACGGACGCTGCGCGATCGGGTGGAGATGGATGTGGGGGACAAAAGGCGTGATAAGGAACCGGGGGGATTATTTATTAAATTGACCGCCATGGTTTCTAAGATCCGTCCTTGCTCGGAGTCCAAGTCTACCGTATAGCGGGCGCTGATCATTCTGTCACGTGATTTCGATATATTTATTTGAATCGATTAGAAGGTTGATGGCATTCACATAATTGACATCGTGGCGTTTACGCTGGCGTCGTGACAGGAGTGGACAAGTAGTAAATGCTACTCTATTACTTAGCGTGAATAGCGAAGAACAAATGCGAGCGAAGCTCGCACAAACATCCAGCCCACATCCTCGCGCTAAAAATGTGGCGGAAGCTTTCCTAATCTCCACAAGCGCTGCGAAGGTTGGAGTTGCTGTCGTAAGAATAGAGTCTGAAGCAGGGGAGAACACGTGAACGTTGAAATGATACAAACTCTACTACTAGTAATAGGAATAGTGTCTTCATGGTCTGCAGGGTCGGTTTGGTGACTCACTGCACTGATATGAAATCCAACTGTACTAGCCGCGTACCGAATGTTGATGGTCGGAAACCAAATGGTAATGATTGATATGATATGAATGTCCAAGCAAGATATACACAACCTCACGTAGATTGCGAATGTGCAAAAATAGGATCAGGACAAGAGGGCTGGAAAAAAGGGTGCCGCCCGGGGCCCGAGTCGATAGATGGTCTTCGCCATTGTTTTCTGGCAGAGTTTGAAACTGGTTACTGGTCACCAATTCTGACAAAGGGTCGTCGACCATCGTTTTGATCTTGGACCGGGAATCGAAGATAGTGCACAGTGGGCCGTGGCACTATTGGCAGAGCCGCTCCCAACGGCGAACCCTAGAAATCTCATCAGACAGATGAAAATAGATACGCACCAATTTTTAGACCGATTTCATCACATTCACATTCCCCAGCGTTTATACGGCTGTCCCCACATGTAACACCATTATCAGTGCATCTGTGTCAATCGTACATCCAACCCCGCATACGTCAGACATCAGACCCCCACAGCCTGTGCGGTAGCACTGGTAGTTACAACTCTCGAGCAGAGACTTGAACATATTACCCTAGATGTTTATCTGAGAACCCGGTAAGTAAAAGGAGCGCGATCAGCTCTCATTGATGCCCGGGAAATTCTCACTGCTTAACATCCTTGAGGATACCCTCATCATGAGCTATTCTTCGGTTGGGTGAACGATGAGACCACTGCGACTGCCAGGTGTGTCAATCATAACCTGGAAAACAATCTCGAATTTGAAGTTCTGCAGTGGGACAGCAGGTCACGGTGTAGGAACCACTAGTGATAACGCTGAAATACAAGCGCATACTCTGCTGCGCATACGACTGTTGCAGCGCGCAACGTCGTGGCACTCAGCTTCAAAAGTAAATGACAACTAATCCACACTTTGACGGTAAGTAGGTCCGAATTCCCCCCGAAATTAGTCGGGGTGATTGAATATATTAGTTCATCATTTTATATTGTGTCCGGACGGCTGAGACGGAATCTTGCCCCGCGCGGCTGCGCCCTTAGCTTACCTCAAGCCCTACCATAAATCTTGTACCAACTTCAAGTTATTCAAAGTAGTTAAGGTCTGCAGCTGTACGTGTGGGTAATAAGGACAAGTGTATGGTATGCGGTCCATTACACCCCAACCAATTCCCGCACAACATCACGTCAAACCTACCCTTCAAACGCCTCAGGCCCAACCTCCACCCCAAACGCACTCCTCGCAAACCCTCTCACGCTCCTCTCCAGCTCATCCTCAAATCCGCCATTCGTGAGGCCCAGCAACGCACGCGCATGCTGCCGGAGCTTCGACATCCAGAATACGACGTCGAGGCTGAACATGACTGCGCGGAATACCACGTCCCGCCAGAGCTCGCGTGCGTCAAGTTGAGCCCACCACGCGCGAGGGGACATTATGTTTGCGGGTATGCGTCCATTCGACGTGACGAGCGAGCGGGAAGCCCAATATGCGGTGATTTTGATGCGGTTAACTGGAGAGCCGAGGGATTGGTTGTTGCCTTGTACGATTCTTTGAGATGCAACGGGTCAGTGAATGTGACTCTTGATCGAAGTGACTGTAGAAGTAGGTGATATGAATGTCAAATACACGCACCGCATATTCCGCCCTAAAAATATAAGCTCCTTGGGCATCTTGTCGGTATCGACAAGGAACCGCTTCAGCCGCTCTTTCATCCGGACGCTCTGTTCATACGCATCTAACTCCACACCACTATCTCCCGTTGTTCCATTAGCCCCGATGCCCTTCTCTGCGTGTTGGCTCGGCTCGTTGGCCTTCCGCCCCATCTTCATAGGCCGCATCAGGACGGCACTGGCAAACAGCCCCGCCTCGCCAACACCCCAACTCTCAGTGACGTTTCGTATTGTGTCCCAGTCCGAGGTGAGAAGGGCACGCCAGAGAGAAGCGTACTGGCGCTTGACGGTGGGGCGTATGGTGACATAAAGGCCATGGTCTAAAAGTACGAGTTGCGAATCTCGGGGTACGGGTTTTGATGATCGTGACCAAGGTGACGAGAAGAATGACGAAGTGGTGGCTGGGCGGGCACGAATTATGATGTTCCCTGGGTGTGGGTCACAATGGACGAAGCCCCAGTCGAACATTTGTGCACTGAAGAGTTCAATCTGCCGAATGGGAGGAACGTCAGTGGTAGTGGGTCTACAGAGAAGTAGAAATGCGCGCCATCGTATGCATTATGGCTTGTAATCCGCCCTTTAATTTGACATCACGCATGTTCTCGGGAACGCCATTTCTCCTCTGTTTGTGCTCTGTATCCGAAAACATTCCGCCACTTCTTTCAGGCACCCTCTCCCCAACAACATGTGCTAGTGCGTCTCGGTCGCTTAACCGCACACCATCAATCCACTCCGCTGTCAATACGCGCTTCGTCGAGTATTCGGGGTAGACTTTTGGGATATGAACCTTGCCAGTTAGGCGGGGCTCAGATGCAATAAGAGATGCAGTCCGCTGTGAGTTGGAGGCCTCGGCAATAAAATCAAGTTCAGCGCGGAGGTGGGTGGAGATGAAGTCTATTGAGAGCGTCAGACTGGTATTTAATGACCACGGAAGATAGACGCACCGACAGCAAAATATACAGGTAGGTCAAACACCCACTTCTCGAATGCCCACATGACGGCTCTAAACGCCATGAGGTCGTAACCAATCTGACGCCCCACGTCTGGCTTCTGTACTTTCACCGCGACCCACTCACCATCCCATGTACGTGCCTTGTGGACCTGTGCTACGGAGGCGCTGGCGACAGCTTTCTCATCGAAGTAAGCAAAGAGTTCTTGAGGTGACTTTTTGAATTCGCGTTGGAAGACGCGGGCAATAGTACGATATGGTATTTGTGGAGCATCGTCGAAGAGGCGGGCGAACTTCTGCTGAAAGGGCGCAGGCATGAGCGCGGCATTTGCGCCTATTGCTTGACCTAGCCCGGATGAGTTATGAGGGGAAATGACGAACGGAGGAACATAGATTACCGATCTTTATGTAAAGTCCGCCATTGTTGGTAAAGAGGTCGTACATTCGATCGGCGACGCGTTGATGGATGGCGGGTATACGGTCTGCGTGCTCTGGCTTGAAGTTAAGCTTGTAGTCCGCTGATATGAGCGCACACTATTCGTTGTCAGTCATAAAATCGATGCCGTTGATGCCTGGCATGACGTACGGTCCATAATGTGCGGAGGTTACGGGTGACGGCGGACGCATTGAGTTCAGTGTCTGCAAAGTAGGCTGCGCTAAGACCGAAGGTAGTGTATACTGTCCGTTTGACAAGAGGGGAGCGGGAAAGGCGAGGGAGCATCGAAGAGCGGGTTCATAGGTACACGGGTGAAGAAGTTCAGTAACAGCCTCTCACATGATGCCGGTGAGCTCATCCCGTGACGTGGACTATACGGCTTCCGCCTTGCCACCTACCACAACTGACTTGCTTCCTTGGTGATGTCAGACTTTTACTATCAGACGCCCGCTCTGTCTGCTCAAGATTGAACAGTCTTGGCACGAGACCTTCAAGGCTTCGCTGGGCCTTGCTTCTGGATCCTGAAGATGCTCATGTGGCCTTCTTGTTATCTCCACTATTTATCTCTGGCCTGCAACTTGATCCTTCCACTGATTTCTTCTCATGGATTTCGACCTTGTCATTCGCAACGGTACCGTCGTGTCCGCCTCAGACATTTGGGAGTCGTGCGATATTGGTATCAAAGTAGGAACTTTTAACCCCTACCGCGGTGTTTCAGAGTTTGACGCTTCCCTACTTATGCTAGGATGGAACTATTGTTGCTGTCGGTCCTCGTCTTCCGGCCACAGCTGGCGCACAAGTGATTGATGCTGAAGGCGCTTTTATAACCCCTGGTGGAGTCGATACTCATGTTCACCTGAGCCAGGTTGGTGTTTTCCCCCTTCATTCCCTACTTATAGGTTCTTATATTGGGTAGGTGTACGAAGCCGCCACCCATGGGATGGACCACTCTGTTATTACGAATGGAGTCATCCCGGATCCCGAAAACTATGTAGCTGATACCTTTGACACCGGCACGCGCAGTGCGGTGGCTGGAGGAACAACAACAGTTGTTACGTTCGCTTCCCAAATGAAGAAGGATGAGAGCATTATTCCTGTCATCGAGGATTATCACAAGCTCGCCAAGGGCCAGTCCTACTGCGATTATGCTTTTCACGTCATCATCACCAATCCGACCCCACAGATCGTCGAGGATGAATTTCCGCGGATGGTCGACGAGTATGGAATAACAAGCGTAAAATTGTATATGACGTACAAGCCCATGAAGCTTCGGGATTACCAGATTCTCGATATTATGTATTCTGCTCGCAAGCTTGGTATTACGACTATGGTACACGCAGAGAATACCGATATTATCGAGTGGATGACACAGCATCTGGAAGAGAAGATGATGACGCATCCTTATCACCATGGCACATCTAGACCGCCGATCGTGGAGGCTGAGGCGACGGTAAGACAGCTTTCGCCTTTTGTAAAGTGACATACTCAGGCCCTATATGCATCAGAATCGGGTCATCTGTCTGGCCGAGCTCATGGATACGCCTATCCTGCTGGTACATATATCCGGTGGGCCTGCCACGAAGCACATCCGCGACGCACAGACGAGACTCCTTCCTATCTACGGTGAAACATGTCCCCAGTACATGTTCCTTCTCGCTGATTCCATGCGGAAGGGGGACTTTGAAGGTAATTCCTCTTCTACTTCCATCCTTCGTCTCACAAACTGTGTACAGGCGCGAAGTGCGTATGTTCACCTCCGATTCGGGAGGATAAGTCCGACCAAGATGCCATATGGGCCGGGATCAAGAACGGAACCTTCACTGTCGTTTCTTCAGACCATGCCCCTACCAAATACAACCATCCCCGCGGAAAGCAACTTGGTTTGCAACACGGGAACCTTCCGCACGGGAAATTCCGTTTCATCCCAAACGGTCTACCTGGTGTCGAAACCCGTGTTCCTCTTCTCTTCTCCGGTGGCGTCCTCTCGGGGCGTATTTCCCCACAGAAATTCGTCGAAGTCACATCCACGAACCCAGCCAAGCTATACGGACTGAAGAAAAAGGGCTGCATCGGCCCCGGCTTCGATGCTGACCTCGTGATCTGGTACCCTCAAGCGAAGTTTAAGCCTTTCAAGCTCACGAACGAGATGTTGCATCATGCTATTGACTATACGCCGTTTGAGGGTATAGAGTTCAATAACTGGCCGAGGTACACGATCATTAGAGGTAAGGTCGTGTTCAGCCATGGTGAGGTGGTTGGGGAGATGGGGTACGGTCAGTTTATCCGGAGGGAAAAGAGTCTTCTTCCTGGTCCAAGAGATGTCTGGTTGAGTGAATGGCGGCCCTAGGGAAGTCGTTCATTGTGGCAGTCTAACCCTCGAACATAAACCTAGCAGTATTTGATGTACTTGTATGTAGGTGAGCTGTGCACCTCTGACTCTATATTCATTTCGCATGAAATGTCCGACTCGGAGGCTGGGTCTAAAGCCCAATCATTTGAGTTTCCAAGGGAGAAGGAGAAAGGACTTGCTTACTGTCGTGAGATAGATACGTTCCAGACTAGAAGCCACCCGAGACAAGCTATGTCTCCTTCATATTCCATCGTCTTCCTTTTGCTCGCGACTCAGTACTCGGGCCTCAGGCGTAAGGTGACTGCTTGTTGAACAATACAAGCAGGCACTTTACGCCTGAGTCGTGATACGCATATCTTGCATAAACAGATAACTATACTACACGGTCAGTTCTCTTGACTGAGGTCGGATAACATGAACATTTAGCACAATTGCAAGGTGCCACCGTGTAGCGTCGCTAAAAGCCTTGCAAAATCCCACTTCATTCCTTTTGTTTCCATCTCATGTTGCAAAGTATTGATAACGTAATGTACATGTAAGAGACGAGCACCTCTATTACTCCTACTTTACCCGGTCGTCGACAGTATATAAGCCAGTACTCTTAGTCCTAGTTAAGTAGTTGATCTTTCCCCCCCGAAAATGCGAAGCTTAGTTCGGCCAGTTTTCATTGCTCGAACCCTAAGTTCTTCAACGTTTCGACTCCATTCCCGTGTGTACGCTTTCCTAAGCGCCACATATTTTTAAACTCGAATTCTAAAGCTTCTATCTACCCTCTAAAACTACGATCGCCGTTGACGAGGCTTGATCACCCTCTGACCCTTCTATCTTCTTCCAACCATGTCGACTACTTCTAAAAATGCACAAAGCGCAACACCTAACTCCCTGTCTCCTTCGAGCAGAGTGAGCGGCGACGCTGGCGCTCTCGAGCTGGGTATCGAGAGTGCATGGACTCGTGATGATTTCTTCGTCGCTGGAGTCGAGCTGTCAGAAAGTCAGAGGGCCGAACCCCGACTAGTGACCTGCTCTCCGCCATCGCAGCGGAAGGTGCACTGGGTGCTCCCGAGGATTCTAGCCCACCGCTCATCAGCGTTGTTGGGAATGACCTCGAAATAAAATTATTGATCGGTGATGAAAACTCCTACGGCTCAGAGCCAATGAGTATTTCTCCCCTTCTTGGCATTATCGCCGGGCCACACCCTCATAATATGTCTAGCCCTGTAACTAGGCAATCGAAAATATTACCCACCTATCAGATGCTGTCAGCTGGGCTGATATGCCTATCAATGGATAAGGCCTACTGGCAAACCCCTGTCCATACCCACCGAGAATCCCTACTGAACTCCAATATATGGCGCTTAAGAAAGCGTACACACGGGAATGGAGTTGAACGTTGAAGAACTTATATGGTTCGAGCAATGAAAACTGGTCGAACTAAGCTTCGCATTTTCGGGGGGGAAAGATCAACTACTTAACTAGGACTAAGAGTACTGGCTTATATACTGTCGACGACTGGGTAAAGTATCGGAGTAATAGAATGAGATGAAAACAAAAGGAATGAAGTAGGATATCGCATGCCCTTTCGCTCAGCGCATTGTTAAGTCAAAGACGACCTCTACGACAGGAGACCGTCTCTAAGCGAGCGGTATCAATTACTAGTCAAGGCTTTTAGCGAGCGCTACACACCGTAGCTTATATAAGCACACGCACGCCGGGCTTTCAAGTTGGGTGTGACCGACACGACCAATTATCACTTAGTGGGCAAACTCTCTCCCTACGGGCCGTCATCACTATGGTATGGGATGTCTCTAAAGCGTTTGTATTTGTACATTAATGAAAGGCGCGAAGTCAGCACTCTTCAACTTTCAATCCCTGCTCCTGGTCATCTTGTTGATGATCTGCACTTGTACCTACGTTCGCGCAGTTGCTCCACGACTCGTTGACAAGAACAAGGAAGGGTACGTGCCTCCCATTTGAGAGAGTCCATGGATATTAAGACAGCAAGCAGGTTCCTCGGACTGTTCTTCATGTCTGCGCGGATAGGTGCGTCTTTACACAGGCCGTTTCCTGCGAACTTCCTCACGAACAGTGCTCACACAGGGGAGCGCTTGTCTCCATATGTTGCATTGGCATGCGTGGCCATGGCGGTGACAATGCTTGTCCAGTAATCACACCATCATGTATGCACAGTTGAACCTATTCGCCGCCCGCTCGGCTACCAACGGTGTTGGACAACACGTTCGCATTTATGAACGTCGGCACTCTCACTGAGAATGCAACTGTAGGTTCTTGAATGGATTCGGATTCGTGGCCAATTTTGGGCATGGTATGGACAGTTTTAACGACGAGCTGACAGCAAGTTGCGTCGGGGCGCTCACGCTCGAGTTCACTTATAGACATCTTCTCACATTATTGTGCTCGGATTCGATTCGAGTTCCGGTTTTCTTATCTTGCACACAATGCGTTGTCCTTGATGTTTTAGCATTATCATGCCCCCAAATTATTGATTTCAAGAGGTCGGACTGATACCTAAGTGAATGCATTGGCACAATGGATACGAGAGCTGGACAGGTCCGAAATCTCTTACAAGCTGGCTGATCCGTGTATGCTCTACCTGTCTCATGCAAACTTCAGGGTATCTACACTTGTGGGAAATGGTGGACCTTGCGAAACCATATAAATTTGGTGCTCTTCGGTATAAAGTGCTTGTGACCCAGCTTCTCGCAACACCATCTTCTCTATCCTTCAATTTACTTCTGAATACCAGATCAGCACTGCGGCGAAACTCCAACAAAATTCTCATGTTCCTGCATGAGAATTTTGTTTGGAGCTCTGTCGCTCACTGCGCAGGTCGTTATCAAAGACGATATCTTTTCAACACCTGTTATTGTTGATGGCACATACGCACTCACGTCGATCCGTAAGTACATGTCTGATGGGAGTACGCGCAGCTTCTCATTGCAATGGAACTTTACACAATCACAGCGGGTTCACTGGCTTATGTGGATAACTACTTCACGCAGATTAGTATGCCCATGGGCATGCGAGCACGAAAAACACTAGCGATTGCCCTGTGTCCGGAGTTGGGGGACTGTAGATGTCAATGCCATGAAGGTGGCAGTGTCAGACAGAAGTTGGCGGAGATTCGGGAGATGCAGAACAAGTGTGTCCATATGTCATCGATATTCGTACTCAGAAGCAGAATTTAATCCCCAGCAACTACCACAGCTGGAGGGGGGTGCGATCTGCTGCGATCCTGCTTTGAAGATGAAAGCACATATCCATGATTCACCGATCAGTGAGAAATTAGGTCTTGGCAAGTTGAGACTCTTCACAAATCATTAATCCAGGTCAACAGCATTCGGCGCCGCAAGTAACCATTTCGCTCATTGTCGATGAGATCTGTTTCTCAGAGTCCGTGGACAGGCTCATGAGTTGGATGTTGGAGTAGGAACGGCATTCTACTGTGACGTTACTGGCAAATAGTCGTAGGCAGACCAATAGAAAGAATATAACCATTCCTTCTATCAAGGCTGACAAGCGACTGATGTTAACCCAGGTTGAAACGAAACGAGTTTGACCAGACCATTATATAAGCCATGTAGATTCTCCGCTGCTTACGAGTTGTACAGTGTCCGAGTATAGTAGGTTGGTATCGTGTCATCTTACTCGACGCCTTTCAAAGCCTTCTCCCCTGTAATGTCCCACTTGCCAAACAGAAGACTAGGTAGGTATGAATCAATAATCACGTCCACGAGACACCTGAAAATAACTTACTCAAATGCGGCCATAATGGTCCATTTACGGTTGTCAGCCTCCGGGAAGACAAGAGACCGAGGGCCATAAAACACCTAAAACAAGCAGGGGACGGACATGAACACCAATCCAAATGAATAGTAATAACCAATAACCGACCTCATCGTCCACTTCATCCTGCTTTCGTGGGAGACAGTGGAGGAACTTCCAGTCTGGATTGGCTCCCCCTTCGCGACAGAGGGCTTCGGTAACCTGATATCCTGCAAAGTCATTCAAGCGTTGTGCCTTTTCAGCCTCTTGGCCCATCGAGATCCTGTGACGTGAAATTTTTTAGACGAGCACGTAAACAGGAAGGGCGGGGAAGAAATAACGTACCATGTGTCAGTGATGACAACATCTGCGTTTTTCACAGCCTCCCGGGGATCACTGCTCCAAAAGATGTTCTTGTCACACCCAAGCTCGACAACACGATCCCACACGGGCTTGGGAGGCTGATATTGGGGTTGCGGGGGTGATGCGACGCGAAGCTGATGACCCAGGCGTGGATAGGTGACGAGCATGTCGTGGAGGACGTTTGCGGAATCACCGACGTATGCAATCGTGAGTGGGCGTAAGAGAGGAAGAGGCTTTACATGAGAGGACGGTGGCGTGTCGGGAGAGAAGAGGTGAGCATGCTCATGGAGGGTCAAGAGGTCCGCCAGAATCTGTGTTGGGTGCCAAAATGATGATAGGGCATTGAGTACAGGTACTGGAGAGTACTTTGCGAGCTCCTGGAATGTGCTGGTTGAATATAAGAAAATGAGGTAAGGGATGTTCGCACCTCGATTTCTTCATGTGCGCCGACTCGTGCAAATATGCCCTGACACATACCCCCAATGACTCGAGCAGAGTCACGAGGAGTTTCATTCACGCCAAATTGGATATCGCTGGAACCAAGGAAAAGAGAATGTCCACCAAGGAGAACAGAGGCGGTTTCAGCAGCAACGCGAGTACGGGTGCTACGTTTTGAAAAGAGCAGGGCGATAGACTTGTTGAAGAGGGACTGTGAGGGCATACGGAGATTGCTTTTTTTCTTATTGTTTGTGCGCTGTGCAGCCAGCCAGGGAAGAGATAGATGCTTCAAGTGATGTGCATGGTTTACAAGGCGGTGTATTTGCGGACCAGTGAGGTCCGCAAGGGTCATAAGATGAGGAACGACAGACATGGCTGGTGAGCTCCTAGACTTTCAATTGAACTTGAAATTTGAAAGCCAATCACAGTATTTGAATGAACGTGTCTTACATAATATCATGGCTCGGTACTGTCCGATAATCCACTTGACACTCCGCGCAAGGACCCGCCCCTTCACGACTGCGACGACGAGCTCGTATTCTTCCTCAACGGTCGCAACGTTCTGCACAACAGGATTTAGCTTTACTCTTGTCTGCGGCGAGCTCCCTTCTGTTGCCACATTCAACTGCGCCGTTTGTCTGATTTCATATTACGCGCGCCGTGGGAGATTAGCCGAACGCGATGGACGCAACAACAGCACTTGCTAGTGCCAACGCAAGTTCCCTCAATTCTTCCCGCTCTCCAACTCCAGCTCCACCCGTTCAGCCAGACCATTTCTTTGCTTCAGAGGGCGCACAACTGCCACCCTCTCCCAATTCAGATGGCAGAACTTGGCTCGAGCCTGAAGATGATCCCCTAGCCCACCGAGGCATCCCAGTCTTCAAACCTACCATGCAAGAATTTCAAGATTTTGAAGCCTACCAGAAAAAGATTGAACCTTGGGGATTGAGAAGTGGTATTGTCAAAGTCATTCCACCCAAAGAGTGGTGAGTATTTGTCAAATGCTTCACCTCTATCAGACAAGCTCATACAGCATACTCAGGGTCGACGCGCTTCCGTCAACCAAAGATCAATTGGGGCAAGTCAAGATCAGAACTCCGATAGAGCAACATATGCTGGGTCGTGGTGGTTTGTTCCGTCAAGAAAACGTCGAGAAGCGCAGAGTCATGAGCGTCAGAGAGTGGGCGGAGCTGTGCGAGAAGGAAGAGTTCCGTGCACCCGGCATTGAGGACGTCGGACTTCATGGCAGAGGCGTGTCTGTAAAGACCCGGACGAAACGCGGCAAGGCCGCAAGCACAAAGGTCGAGTCCGTTGAGCCGGAGGACTCACTTGCTAAGGTCAAGGTAGAAGCTGACGATGCAGCTCCGGAGAGACTTTCTACCCCATTGTCTCCGCCGACGAGCGCTGGTCTTCCCGAGACGCCCATTTCCACAAACGCTGACGATCCAGTTCATCACCCTTCAACTTTCGATCCTTCCTGCATTGATGATAAAGCACCTGGAGACGTGGAGATGACCGCACACGATGATAACGATACAAATGAGAAGAAGCAAGTGGCGAAGAAACGCGGAGGTCAAAGTCGGGAGGTAAGGGAAGCGGAACGTGCAGCCAATGATGTAGTGTTCCTCGAAACTTTCGACCCGCACAAAGACTGGCTCCCTCCGTGCACTAAGGGTGTTGATTATACCGTGGAGTTTTGTCAGAAACTCGAACGACAGTTTTGGAGGAACTGTGGTCTTGGAAAGCCAGCTTGGTATGGGGCGGACACTCAAGGTTTGTATACCCCCTGTCCAAGAAGTCATTCCTGAGGTCTCATTCAACTAGGATCGGTGTTTACGGACGAGACTACGGCTTGGAACGTCGGTCATCTCCCGTCGTTCCTGTCGCGCCTACTCCCTTCGTCATCCAAAGGCCTACCAGGGGTGAACACACCTTATCTATACTTCGGAATGTGGCGTGCTACCTTTGCCTGGCACGTAGAAGACATGGACCTCTTCAGTATCAATTATATACATTTCGGGGCCCCCAAGTTTTGGTATGCCATGCCACAAGGACGGGCAGCAGCGCTGGAATCAACTATGAAAGGTATTTTATCACTTTCATTCTATTATCGTTACCTAGTGTTATCCTAGGCTACTTCCCGAAGGATATCTCGCAATGTCCTCAGTTCCTGCGCCACAAGTCCTTCCTTGCATCACCTACCCTCCTCGCACAGTCTTCGTGTCGTCCCAATTTCCTGGTTCAGCGTGCCCAAGAGTTCGTTATCACCTATCCTCGTGGATATCATGCTGGCTTCAATTTGGGTTTCAACTGTGCGGAAAGTGTGAACTTTGCGCTGGAGAGCTGGATAGAGTTGGGACGCCGGGCCAAGGCATGCCAATGCATCTCTGACAGGTTAACGTCTAATCTTGTTTTCTGACGGATCACGAGTCTGACCTCCTTCTAGTGTGCGCATCGATGTAGACCAGCTGCTTCATGATCGCGAAGCCGAACGCTTGAATCCTCAATTGCCTGAGCCCGAAAAACGACGGCCGTCGTCGAAGCGCAAAGTTCTCGAAGACGACCAGCCTCATCCAAAGCGCAAGCGCCCCAAGACCAAACCAGAATCATCAACATCTACACCAATTGCAGGGCCATCTGCATCAAAGGTTATCCTTAAGCTTGGCCCCAGGCCTGTGGATGAAATCTTCCCCTGCTGTTTGTGTATCTCACCGAGCCGAAATGAACTGCTTCCTGTACAAGATCCACCTGTGGGCCGGAGGGAGCTTCCTGAAAGCTTATCAAGTCTTGCAAGTCATGCGTGGCTAGCGCATGAGGAGTGTGCCAAGGCTGTGCCTGAGACTTGGGTGGATGAGGTTGAGGTTGGAACCTCCATGGAGAAAAGGGTGTTTGGTGTGGATGCGATTGTGAGAGATCGTTGGAACCTGGTATGTCCAACCTAGCCCAGCGGATATCGCCAAGCAACTTTGGCTGATATTCTCGTGTACAGAAATGCGCTGCTTGTTCAAAGGCGCGACATAAAGCACATGGTGCACCGATTCAGTGCACCAAAGGCAAATGTGCGAAATCCTTCCATATTGGCTGCGCAAGAGATGGAGGGCCCAGTGGCATTCTTTACTCCATATTGCGCGAAGTTGAGAAGGAGGTGATCCTAGTATATCCTCAACCAAACCCGCTGCCTCCTCCGCAACCCACTGCCCTGACTCCTGACGGAGCCCCGACGGATTTGGATGCAGCTGGACCCCACTCAGAGATAGAGATGCAACCGGCGGAGCCGCAGGTATTGAAGGTAATCAAGAAGTACGACGTTGAGCTTCTGTGTCTGCAGCATAATCCAGTGAGCGGTTTCCTTATGTGGGGTTAAGCAGCGATGGTTGACGCTTATGTTTAAAGGCTGTCGCCGCTGCCAAGAAGGCGTCGAAACAGGACCGGATTAAAGCCGAGCTCGCTGCTCTCCCACCAATGTCGCGTATTAAGATTCGTGTGAGCTCTGGTGTCTTCGAGGTCTCATTGTTGCGCATCGTAGAGGACACCGGGTCTGTCGAAGTGCTCTGGGACCGTGGTATCAAGCGGGAGTTTAAGTGGGGTAGCGTCATCTTCGGCCAGACTGAAGGTCAGACTGTGGTGCAGAAGCCATCGGAACCAGCTCCTGAAGGTGAGCCATCATTTTCCCTGACACCCCCATTATTCATTTTGTTGCGAGTACAGCTCCTCATACTTTGATGCAGGTAGCAACTTATCCGTCGGTTTTGGCCGCTGCAGCGTCGTCCGTGATGTCGGCGCAGGCGACTAGCGCTGTCACCACGACACACTATTCCCCACATTATGCGCCGTCTCAGCAGCAGTATCACCTCGCCACGAATGCATATGGCTCGGGTACTTGGTCTTACCATACCAGATATGAAATTCCTCAAGCGCATGAATCAATGCCGCATGGATATGCTGCATTCTATTCCCAACCTTCATATGGACAATCAGGCAGTACTGCTTATCAGGCTGCGCTCGGTACTCAGGTGCAATGGCAGCAGCCATACACCGGAGGCCAGTCTCAAAATATACAAGGTTCGAATCAATGAGACAGTTTAGAAAACAAGAAGATACATTTATTTTCCTTCGCTTCGGGCTTTCCTACTGACTAGGTACACTATCAGCATGTTCTGTTACTTATGTGATTATTTCTCATTAGATCATGACGTTATTTTGCCTATTTTCCGCCACCTTGTACTTATTCTTGAATCATATTCATTGCGAACAAATAATAAAAACCTTGTGTACCACTTCACTAATCCAGAAAGGTTGCGTTTCTATGCCGCCGAGGTATGAGGCAGGACATCGAATATCGTCTACATGTAGTGGCTCTAGACTCCCCTAGCTAGGGTAGGGTGCTGTTGACATGGAGAGGGAGGGGCTAGTAAAGCGGATCGGCAGCAGTTTCAAGCCTGCGAAAGCTCTCATCAGGGGGCTGCCGCTACCACTTCTAGTTCTAAGCATACTTAGAAAGTCTCTCCTTAAGCCTTTTTCCAATGGGAGTAAATAGCCTGAGCGATTACGGGATGCGGTGTTCCATGTGATATGGCGATCCGCATCTATCGATGGAGAAGTTTTACGTATGGGATAATCCTTATCATAGACGAATCGAGTCTTGATGGCCTAGGCTGTGAGCCCCAAGACAATGAGAAAGGCGACCAGACTACGAGCCCTTCGACTCGTCTTCGGGATTTCATGATCAAGTCCGTATAGAATAGCGTACAGGGAGTAATAAGTAGGTGGCCAAAGGCGGCAAGTGATAAGGAGCTTGAGCTACTAGTGAGCTACTGGGAAAAAGATGGGCCAGGCTGTAATCGAGAAGAGGTACAAACGACGTCCGCAGACCTTGAGAAAGTTTAGCAACTATGGAAGCTTGAATTGACTATTTGTGTCCAGTTCAATCAATATGATACGCTTAGTTCGCAGTCGAATCCGTATAAATGGTAGTCGCAAATCCAACCCGCTGATTTGTGGTATCGAAGACGCTGTAGAAACGTTCACTCATAAAACAAATGTATAATTAACTTCTGCGATAACGTTTGAAGTAACGGGGATGACTTACAGGAACGTGTATCCGTTGATGAAATCGAAGGAAGAGCCGCTGTCTTGGCCGATATCTGAGACGACGAGATAAATACTGTCGCTGTCGCCGCTAATGACACTATTCATCTCGCGAGGCCAGATCTGTGCGTTGGGGCTGAGCGTGAACGCGGTTCCTCCGATGGTAAATACGAGGGGTTTTAGGTTGCTGTATTGGTCTGATGTAATCTTGAGCAGCCCTGTGGTCGTGTCCAAGACAGCACCGGTTTCGTTCTGGTAAGCTTTGAAGGCGTCTGGTATGCCGAATTCAGTGTTTGTATGTGAGACGTGCGATATAAGATTACCCGACGCGATTAAAATGAGTACGGTGGCAGTGTCCACAATCCCTGGCACTGAAGACAGGAGGATTGTACTGCCATAAGTGATAGTCTGGTCGATTCCCCAGTAAGAACTAGCAGGCGCGGCGGTTGTGATTGGGGCATATGTGATTTCGCTTGCGTTCAACGAGCTATCATAACCACCAAAAGTGAGCGTGCCGGTTGAATCATCCTCAGATGCTGGGATGAAGTATATGCCAAGGACCTCAGAGTCTATGGACCCTGCGTTGAAGAGGTTGTCCATTACGGTTGGCACAGTGTCCACGTTAGACACCGTGCCCTTTGTCAAGTCCACGGGACCAAGGCCGAGGATGCCATCAATACCACGAAAGCCCTCAGTTTTGCTTGCTACTCCAATCGACTGCTTAGTGACGTTCACTGGACCCAATACGATAGTATCCAGGTACTCTTCCCCAGAGAAACTGGCGGTTCCATAAGAGACGGACTTGTGATAAAACATAAGTGTCAGATGATAGTAAAGAGGGATACGTAGTACATACGACTGTGTCGTTAGTCGCAGTGCTGGTGCTGGTAACGGTATAGTCTTGGTCGGCCCCAATCCATGTATTGCCACTGGCAGTATCCACAAGAAGTCCATCTTGAATAATGGAGTCATGAGTTACAGATAACACATCGTCACTCAAATGACGCACATTGCTGCATTTTGCTACCGATATGGACCTCTACAGTGTAGCCTATGGCTGGGACATTGGTTATGTAGGTTTCCGGGTCACTGTCACGCTTGTCGACAGAGGTGGCCTGGCGTAGCGTTTGGGCACGAGCTCTGTCTGCTGCGGCGATATTGGTTACACCAGCCGCTTTGAATTTAGCGGCGAGACTAAGAGTGATTTTATTGGTGTCCAAGGCAATGGAAAAGACTGAGGACCCAGAAACGAGCAGGAGTGGCAGCACGGCCCTCAAGCCTTTGGTAGGCAACATGGGTCAAAAGTCAGCCTGGATAGGAATTAGTTGATGAAAGGATCGATTATATATCTCCACACTTTATATTATTGCCCCGTGTCATAAGGAACCGAAAGGAAGCCCCCTCATGGCGGAAATGACATGATCAATATCTTCCAGCATTGTTACTTACAAGATGACGGTTAAATCTCCCCGGCTGTTGCAACGGACAATTGCCACCACAGGCAGGCGCCTGGCGCAAGTATGATCACGTGGCCGCGTCACATGCCTTCTGAATCCTTGGCGCGTTTTGCGCGACAATCGACTTGCTCTCGTCGGGCTTGACAGCGACCAACTTCTGCCGTTCGTTTGTGCACCAACACCTCACTGTTCTTTATAGCAAGGAGTCGAATTATTAACATCCTATGTGGTTGGTCACCGGTCCATTCGACGGAGTGGAACAGGGGGATACCACAACAATCAGTCCGTCTTCTTGGCTATTGTTCTTTTCTTCCCTCATTCTTTATTAAAGAGACAAAGCTACTGAAGCCTGGAAAAAAGTATGGGCTCGGCCGTAAAGATCGACCACTTGTCGTGAATAACAAGAAGATTTCCCGCGATTCTTGCGAATTCAGAGTGGGTGTATATAAACCAGATAACATGGTACGAGCCTTATTTCAGAGAGGACACCGGCCCCGGCTCACTACTCCTCTAGGTCGATCCGTTATATATCCCCACACTTGAGATAGTCAATAATAAAGATAAGACCCTCACCGTCAAACGACAGGGTGACGACGTAACTTGCAATCCGTCAGCCTCTATCACGCTTGAGGATGGAGACCGTGTTACAGTTATTGCTGGTATTTTTATAGAGTAGGCAACTCATCATCCTCTAATCATCCTGGAGTCTAACACTGTGTCAAGAGTACGATGGCAACGAATGGTATGTTTTGTCCCTCCAGTCAGAGGCATGCCCTCGTTTCCCTCCGAAGACTGCGCTTCAATCGGTTCGTGTCGTTCCCAAATTCAAGCAAACTTGCTGAAACCGCACGCAGGTATTACCGCACTGGCTTCGCCCCACGAACTTCTTACGCATCACCTCACATCGAAGTATGAAGTGATGACCCCAGTTATGACCTCTCTGCTCTGCGCCGCCCAGCTTGTTAAGCCAGAGTGGTTGCAAGAACTTTTGCGACTTGGCACTACTCCTGTAGAAGACGACCCTTTCAGTTTGACTGCCCTCGAAAACTCATTTGTCCCACCGCTTGAGGCCAAGTACCGTCCCGCATTTGGATCCACCCTTCCTTCTGCACTCAGGAGCTTCAAACACTGGGAGCCAAATGAAGAGAGGCTGAACCTACTGAGGGGCCTTCGCTTCATTCTACCCGCGGAAGGCGGTGAGGTCGATGCAGAGCTGAGAGAGCTGGTCGTGAGGGGTGGCGCAGAATATGAGGGATTCAATTTGAAGGCAGGGCTCACGAAATGGAGGCAGGTCATTGCTAAGGGAAAGAAGAGAGTAGAAGAGTTGAAAGGTGCATGTAAGGGGCTCGTAATTCTGGTAAAGGATAGTGTGGTGCAGAGAGCTGTTGAAGAGGAAAAATGGAAGGAAATGGTTGCGGACGCTGAAAGGTTAGTGACATGAGTCACCTGAAATTTACTTTGCTGATAACCTGCTTCACAGCCTGAGCGCGTATGTCGTTCAGCTGGAAACAGTTCTCGATGCTGTAGTTCACGTCGACGCGTCTCGCATAGCTTACTCCGGAAGTGGATCACAAGGTTATTCTACCAGATCTCTTGGAACTTTTTATGATACTAAAGTCCTCTCGATCCATAAAGCATCGCCAAGTGACTCGTCTCCTCTTCCTTCATTTGTTCCCAACACACACCCCGACGAGCCATCCTTCCCACAAGGTTCAGACAGGCAGATCTCCACGGATGAAGTCAAACGTGCAGTTTCCCCAGCAAACGGGAGGCACGATTCTATGATCCGTTCGCCTCCGCCCCCTGTGGTTCTTGAGCCTGAGCCAACGAAGCCCAAGAGAAGGGTAAGTGCCCATGTCTCCATGTAATAGGCATGTATTGATCAATCACAGCCTCTTGTACGACGATTACCTCTAATACTGCCAGTCGAGACAGATGGGAGTTCTGCAATGAATGTCGACAAGCCCACGTCAGATGCTGAAAGAGTTAAACCTGAGTCCACGCAAGCACCTGTATGTCAGCTCTGTCTTTCATTGTCATCATACTAAATCGACCGCTTAGAAACCACCGTCGGGCAGTCGCCCACCCTTGAAGCGCCGGTTGGGATTGCCGCCAGAATTTCAGACAGCTCCACCTCCTGCCATGCCTGTGGTGACTGTCGATGATGTAGTCGATGAAGAACCCCCGCACAAGAAGTTTAAGGCCCTGTTTGAGGCGAGCGACCCAGACAAGGTACTCTTCGAGGGCTCGCAAGCTTTTGAGGCAGCCTACGATGCGGTGGGCACCCTAGGCGAGAGCGTCACACAGACGGGGCAATCTGCTGCCGGCGCACCACCAAGGCATTTACCGGTCGTAGCAGAGGAGGAAGAGAGCTCGAGTGGGCCATCACAGCGAGCCAAGTCCATCGCATTCGAGGAAATTCCCCCAGTTGAGGATGTAGGGCTTTCGTCTCGGGCACCAGTTCCCCAACCCAGGGCGAAGTCTAAGGTACCTCCATCCCGCCAGTCGTCAGAACCACCTCGGATGACGGCGAAGCCCAAGAAAGGCACTGACGGCGGGGTCGATAAAGATGAAGCCTTCCTCACTGCTGTAGCCTCGAAGAAGCGCGGGAAGAAGACCGAGGACGAATTTGACCGCGAGTTCAATAAATTGCGGATATCGAAACCGGACCTACAGCGCGAGGACGACGAGCAGCCATGGACGGCACTGGGGGACTTTGATGATATCCCGAATATCAGAGGGAACTTTATGGTCGTTATGGATCTGGATGTGTTCAAGCACTCGAACGGTCTCCGCGAGGTGGCTGCGAATGACGCTCGTGACTCTTCTTTCATGAACCGACCGAATTTCAAGAAATTTAAGAAGGTGCGCGGCGAGTGTATTGTTCTTTCGCAAGTCTTACCGACGACGGGAGTAGAAAATAGATGGTTTTTCTCGTGCACCGGTCGAGCTCGTAGTCAAAGAGGAGAATGACTATGGTATGGGTGCAGGTAATTGTTCTTTTATTTGTTCCTTGGGGGAGCCAGCTTATGGTTTTACAGGTTACTGGAAAGACACCGTTTCAGCCAAGGATTACACCAAGGAGTCGCAGGCTAACGAAAATGGAACACAACGGAGCAAAGACAAGCGTAGTGCGTTGGCTGCCATGGAGTCTGACGAGGAGGGCGCCGAGTCACAAACTCTTAACAGCGTCAAGCAGCCCGTTCGCAAGCGGGCACGTGCAAAGGATACAAAGAAGTTGTTCATGGCCTCTGATAATGATGATGATGACGACGACGCCAAAGACGATGCACACCTTGCTATTGATTTCTCCCAGGAAGCACTGCCGGAGCCTTCCACGCCCGCTGCTCGTGCGCGAGCCACCAAACGCAGGCGTGTGGTCGCCGACGATGATTCTGATGATGGGGCCACTTTCAAGGGCTTCGGAAAGAAAAGACGGGCAAAATAATAGTCCTTGTAGCTCATGCACATTATCATCTAGATTGCCTCCCCAAACGAACAAAGCTGGTGGATATATATACACAAGATCGGGTTGTTAAGACACTATAGTACTATCGTAATTCATCATGAATGGAGAATCCAAGCAAGCGCTGCGTTTTGGCTGCTTTTCTTCCTCCGGTTTGCCTATGACCGAATTTTAGAGGAGTGATAAAGAAACCGAACAGAGTGCTTACCTTTGTTCCTGACATACGAAGCTCTCTGGAGCACCGTCCCAATCTTCTAATACATACTTCGTGGCATTAACCTGAGCTTCGTCATCATCTCCACTACCGAACAGATCAAGCGCGAGCTGGGTGTGGCTCACACCAGCATAGGTTGTTACACAGCGAGGGTTGACCAAAATTCGCGCAGGAGTATACGCGGAATTGGGTACAGACAGATGCCCTGTAGGGAGCGAGTCGATGGGGACGTCCGAGTCTGGCATGGCATCATAATCAGAGCCAGCGTTCACGTCTGCATCCAACTCCTCATCCTCATTAACGACTTGTCTACGTGAGAGTGTCCGGCGTTCAGACGTGGGTAACAGCTCGTCCTCTGGAAAGTCGTCCAGTGCTTTGCTAACCCACAGATCTCTGCAAAACCAGGCCTGGCTGCTGTCCAGGCATGCAGCATCGGGTGCGCGTTGGGGGATGCCTTCTGACGAGGAGGATGCGTTGTGGTAGTCGGCGCCGCAGCGGTATTTGAGCCCTCTGTAGTAAGACTGAGCTGGATCGACGATGTGGGTACCTGCTTCGCAGCAAAAGACTTGGAAGGGAAGGTGTTGAATGTATCGGGCGGCACCGTTCTCATCTCGAGGAGGGACTGCATCTGGTTTCGATGAGGATGTAGATTGCCTGAATTGGTCGCCGTGGACGTCTCGCGTCCGCCACCTGAAGAAAGAACGTTGGAGGATGAATTACAGAAAAGGATAGGGAACATACCTGTCAGAAAATATGAACTGGCCGCTGGATTCCGCCCAGTCCATTCCACAGACCATGGCAGCCTCGTTGGCGATACTGACGCGCAGTGTTTCGAGGATGTCATTCGGACATGTGAATCCTTTCAGCCAAATTACTCTATAAAACTCAACGTGGCGCTTCTGGTGGAGCTCGATAAGAGGCTCTATTGCGAGGTTGCGCATGTAGGCTTCTTCCAGGGGATAGTAAGCTGCAAACGGATCCTCTGTCATCCCAGAGACACGTCGAATTCGGAAAGAGACGCCTAAAAGAGTCAACACAGCTTCACAGAGGTCAGTAAGTGTCGCAGTAGAATCTGTGGAATCGTAGTCCAACATGGACACAAAGACATTGGAGGTGCCCAGGCGCTTAGCAAGCTGGACGATGACGGCCAGTTGATCGACTAGAAAGTGATCGGCTGAGTGAATGGCCATTGCTACGAAATACAGGCGGTCGTCCTTGGCGAGGTCATCGTATGCATCTTCGTCGACATTTTTGTTTTGTCCGAACGGACGAGCTAGCGTTGGACAGTACGCTGCTACCCAGCCATTGAGAGACAATAGGCTCTCGACAGCAGTCAAAACGTCCTGAAGGTCGGTGTGGGCCGTGTCCTTTCCTGTTATTCTAGTAGGGTATCGTCATGTCAGGTATCATGAAGACTTGGAGTACAACTCACAAGGGCATTTGAAATCGATTCCAATAATCAGCCACCCCATTGGCTATGGTATCATCAAAAATGTCCTTCATGGAATCTCTGCCCATCCTTGCCTGGAGGAATTTGTATTTTCGGACATTGAGAATCTTGTCGACGCCTGTAACACGCTCAAAGACGTTGTAGGATTGGAAGGCTGATGGATCCAACGGGGCTGATGAAGAGGGCGGGACAAAAACGAGTCTGGCGCCGAGAATGACAGCGATAGCGAAGAAGACCTTCGTTAGAAGGTGACGCCTTGGAATGAAGACCATGAGGACTCGGAGCCCTCTGTTCAGCTCCGTTCGAGGGTGGTCGATGCAGTCTCTCACCGCAAAGGTGCTGAGGTACTTAGTGCCCTCGATAATGGACCTACTCAACCGACCTTAGCTCAGTTGGAAGAGCGCGAGACTGTAATTGGTTGTTTGTCATCTTGAGGTCGCCTGTTCGAGCCAGGCAGGTCGGATTCTTTTTTGGGCAGATACTTCTGCTGCTATCTGAGCTTGTAAATATACTCTCGTTCCGCTCATTTCTTCAGCCATGGCTTTCTTACTTGGCACCGTCCATACGTTCAACAAATCATCCTGATCGATTCGGATGTGTTCTCAATTCGATTGTATCACTTTACAATTGGCCCACGACATCGTCTTAATCCGGGTGAACACGGGTTTGGGATCAAGGCCGCAAGGAATTGCGTTTTCCAAGTACGTAGCCGAAGGAACAACTATTTTCCTTTTTTAGTACGAATACATGCAGATGGTATCGACACCACCAGACTCTAGCCGTTGTTTGTCTCGGCGGTTAGCATGTGGTCTGTACTACAGGCGCGTATGCATACGACCGTAGAAAATAAGTGAACGGTCAACAGCACCAGAAAAATGGCGATCTTGGTGCTTAACTCAAAGTGTTGTGAGAGGAGACGTGAATTTGGTAATAAAACAAGTTGGTTCACCTGTTTGCGCTGTGAACACTGGATAATTTCACCCGCTCTGGGCAGTGACCGAATCTCGCAGAAGCAAGTACCTCGAATGAGACAAAAATTGAGTGGTGGTTAATCCAATGCAAGTAAGTAGCTAACTAGTGATGTGGAGATACAAGTACGGGGAGTGCATGACATGAATTGAAGGGGGCGTGATGGGTGCAACAAAGCAAAGGGGTAATAAATGAGCATAAAATGAGGTCTTGATTGAATGGCGGATAATAATACTTTTCCCCGCACGTCCCAACGTCACAGGTGAGGTCCGACGTCAAGAGGTTCATAGCCTGACATTAGCTCAACCTCTTAAAACCCGCCCATGCCCATTCCGCCCATGCCTCCCATGCCACCACCACCCATACCGCCTGCAGGTTTCTCTTCCTCGCCATCCACAATGCAGCACTCGCTCGTCGTCAGCAAGCTTGCAACGCCCGAGGCATCCACAAGGGCAGTCCGCACGACCTTCAAGGGGTCGACGATACCCCGCGCGATCATATCGGTATACTCGCCCTTCGATGCGTCATAGCCGTACGCGAATGACGTGTTAGACGAGTTGATAAGCGTGCCGACGATGACGCTTGCTTCCTCACCCGCGTTGGTCAGGATCGTACGTGCGGGTTGCGCCAATGCCCGCCGGATGATGCTCACGCCGAGGCCTTGATCGAAGTTGGCAGTCGGAATAATGTCAGGGTCAGAGGAGGCGGGTTCGCCTGGAGCAGCGGTCTTGAGAGCAAGGCTGGCCTTGAGCAGTGCGACACCACCACCTGGGAGGATACCCTCCTCAACAGCTGCGCGTGTTGCGTTCAACGCATCGTCATACCGGTCTTTCTTCTCTCCAACCTCAACTTCAGATGAGCCACCGACCTTGATAACCGCGACACCTCCCGAGAGCTTGGCAAGGCGCTCCTGGAGCTTCGTCTTGTCGAACTCCGAGGTGGCGGGATCATTCAGGAGCGCGCGGATCTGCTCACACCGTGCGGAAATAGCATCCTTAGAGCCCCCACCATTGAGGATAATAGTGTCCTCTTTGGTGATGGTGATACTGCCAGTACTACCCAGGAGGTCAGCTGTTGCGCGCTCGAGCTTGATGTCCAGCTCATCGGTGAAAACTGTGCCGCCGGTAAGGATGGCAAGGTCCCCGAGGATGCTCTTGCGGTTGTCACCAAAGCCGGGTGCTTTCACGGCAGTAACCTGGAGCTGCCCACGAAGTTTGTTGAGGATACAGGCTGCGAGGGCTTCGCCATCTACATCTTCTGCAATAATGACCAAGGGTCTGCGAGCAGCGGCAGCGGTCTCGAGGGATGGGAGAATATCCTGCAGAAGGGAGATCTTCTTTTCGGAGAGGAGAATGTAGGGCTTCTCGAACTCGACTTTTTGAGTCTTGACATCGGTGATGAAATACGGGGAGATGTAACCGCGATCGAAGCGCATGCCCTCTGTCACCTCAATCTCGTCTTCAATCGTCCGACCTTCTTTCACAGTGATCACACCCTCCTTCCCTACTCTCTCCATCGCTTGCGCAATCAACCCACCAACATGCTCGTCACCATTAGCAGATATGGTGGCGACCTGAGCAATTTCAGCAGTGGTGGTGATTGTCTTGGTGTTCGCTTCGAGGAACCGGACAACCTTTTGGACGGCGGCTTGGGCACCGCGACGAAGGTCCATGGGATTGCACCCGGCGGCTACGTTTTTCACACCCTCAGCATAGATGGCCCGAGCCAGGACAGTTGCGGTGGTGGTACCGTCACCCGCAATTTCGTTGGTTTTTTGGGCGACATCTTGAACAAGACTGTTTGGGAAAGCGTAAGGAATGGTCCTGATATTGATAGTGAGTGAAAAGGAGCTCACCGAGCGCCAAGATTCTCAAATTTGTCCTTGAGAGAGATGCTTTTGGCCACGGTCACTCCATCTAATGAAGGCTCGGATGAGAATAAAACTTGAGGAAAGAAATGGCACGCACCCTTGGTAATCTTGGGTCCACCGAAGCTTTGCTCAATGATGACGTTGCGGCCTTTGAAGTCACAAATTTTTCAGCCCATGTTCATTTTCATTTTCACGGGAGAGAAGAGGAGGGATGTGAGACTAACCCTTTGGACCGAGGGTTACGCTGACAGCATTGGCAAGGACATCGACACCCTTAAGGATGCTAGCACGGCCGTCATTGCTGAACTTAATATCCTTGTGTACACCGCGAGCAAGGCTGGGCTTTGCTTTAGCGGCGGCGCGGCGGAGGGCACGGGAGGACGTGTGCATGGCTACTTCAACAACAACAGCGATGAACTAGAAAAAAGGAATGGGAATTCGAAGGACGAGGACGGAACGAAGAGAAAACTGTTTGCAAGAAATCTCGCAATAAAAATGTTTGAATCTGGGAAAAATCTAGAACAGCCGTCACAATGTCGCTCACGTGCCACCCCGTGAGAAGATGTCACAGTCGTGCGGTCACTAGACCGAAGCAGTTAGCTACATAACTTTTGCAAATGATGTGCATTCACGAGGTACTATTGTAACGTTTATCTCGATAATACCTCCCTTAACTTCTTCAACACTCGTTCATGTAATGCACTCGCCATAACACCCACAACAGCGCTATCACAGACTACCCCGACATCGATGCAGGCAACTCTTGCATGCTTGTCCTTCATACGAACACATCTTATCGCATCAATAACGAGGGTCTTGAAATCTGGAATTGGTGGCAGACTGAGAAACTCGGAAGATGATGACGAAGAGGAAGAAGAAGTTCGTGTGCTGCTGCCGAAGAGAGAGTATGACGCATCTAGGATAGCAATTTGTTTTCCCGTCATTAACCGGAAGTCAAGAGCATGCCTACCATGTCATGTTCAGTATGTATGTTCAGTAAAGTTAATGAGTGAAAGGTGAAGAACCTCACCTGAGATCGCCATATAGCACCCTCCACCAGCCTAAGCCTTCGACACGCGTAGTAACCCACGGCTCGGCGACACCGGCATTGACAACTGTATGCGACCTACCCCTACCACGTCCTGGAGACTGCTTGGTATTATTGGAGCTCGCCCTCATGCTCTCAAGTTCTACTGCAATAGGAAGGGTATTTCGAAGAAGTTCAACAAGGCGGTCTAGGGAGGATGCAAGTGGTCCGTGGCGGAGAACATGGCGGAGATACGGTTCAGCTTGTTCATGGGGGTTAATTTGTAGCTGATGAATCGGGAAGGGAAGTTGAGGCGGAGCGAGAGAGGAAGGTTGTAGGAGTGTCGGTGAAGGTGTGCAACGCGAAAAGCGTAGTTCGAAGGACCCACCCGTAGGTGATAACTGGTCCGTACAAGTAATTAAAACAGTATAATCCTGCAGGTGACCTGAGACATCATTCGACGTAATCGACGGTAGCCACTCACTGAGGCGTATGCAAACTCCACAGTTTGCAGGTCAAAGGATAGCAGTCTCACATCTCGCCATTTCTTCTCTTTTGCCATACGTGCGACTGCTTTGTGTAAGCATCGGTAATACTTGACGAAGTATAGCGCACCTTCTCGAGCGATCACGACCATCTTAGAAACGCGGGCCCACTCCTCCAAAAATTCGTCCACACATGTGTCGACCTCTTCAGACAAAAAGGAGACCACAGCCTCTGCTGCATCATAGATGATCCTTTTCGACGGACGAATGATATTCTTGCTGCTAGCACCTGCCGCGGCACGTTTACCGACGGGCTGTTGTACATACTTCAATTTAACGCAGGTTACCACCTGCGCCTTCTTGTCCGACCACCAATTTAGTGGTATGACCCGGATGTTGGGCATGGCTGCCTCGGCTGCCGGAGCACCAGACAAAATGTCTGAGGACTGAACACAAAGCGCCGGTACAGAACGCGCAAGAGATGATTGAATGTGCCCAAGATCAGATGTCTGCGGAAGTGCGATCGTGGGGTTGACATGGGTGTACGGGATTCCACGGAGCTTGAACTGGCGCTCGACTCCGGTGTATGCAACGCGCGCGCTGGAAGAGTTATTCAACACTAGCTGATAAAGGAATGATCATTCGTACCAGCAATATGCATATAGTTCACGAAGCACTTGGGTCTCCAAGTTGAAACTGGTATTTGAATCTAGCGAGAAAAATTCAACGCTGAAGAAAATCTCACCTGTCTTCACTTCTTGTTAATTCTGGAGAGAGATCATCCCGTTTCCTCTTTTGCCCCATCTGTGCAACAAGAGATGACGATGACACTACTATATCATCCATGCCAGTACCACCGCTCCCTCGTATGCGTCTCACATTAAGCCAGCCGATATCCTCCATGATCATATTGCCGAACATCGTGTCCGAGAGCATCTTTGTCGATATGAGTGCATATCTGAACTCCTCGTCTGTGAGGACCAGTACGAGGTAGTGCGTGGGGAAGTTGGCGAGCTGAATATACATCGTGCCACGCGCTGCAGGTCCAAGTTTTTGAAGCTCTTAGACAGAAGTGAGACTAAGCAAAAACTATAAGCTGACAGTACCAACCTTCTTTGGCAAAGTTTCGATGTCGGAACACTTGGAAGCCGAGATAGTTAGCCTTTTGTTCCACGATGTCCGTGATTGTCTGCCAATACAGTGAAGAATATGATTGGTACAAAAGTAAAACAATGCGCACGTTATATCGTAGCCTGATGAGGGCATCGAAAAGCATGTTGGGAGCTTCGTTGAGTGTATCTGAGATGGCAGAAAATCGTGGTCCCCGGCCAGCTGCTGCCAGGTCACCAGTATCTCGTAGATTCAGCCGGCCGGTCCTAGTGTCGATAGACACGATGGCGACTTCATCGGCGCATAGATGCACGCGAAGAGAATGATAACTTCCTTGGGGTGACTTCAACGAGAGCTAAAATCATGAATTCCCTTACTCACTTTCAGAAACCAGAACCACTTTGCCTTCGGGAGAGAACACCCGAATAGGACCTCGTTGTAATTGGACCTGGTAGAATCTCAGGATGGCTTGTGTGTGCACCTCGATCACCTTTCTCAACATCGACTCAAAGTCGATGTTATCAGAATCCTGTGCAAAAAAAAACGAGTAAATAGTTTCAACAACATCCTCGCACACGAACATTGACGCACCACCACAAGTTCTTGAACAGCAGCTATCGCTTCATCGGCGTCAATATTGGCAGCCAACACACCCTTCATTGGTTCCCATTTCACGTCAAATTGCAGGCTTTCAACTTCGTCAGTAGGGCGCATATCACCCAATTTTGACCTCCGTTGGAGCTCTGCAAGCATCCGTGCCATGGGTGGTCGTGCGGCTTTTTTATCAGTATCTTCGACGATAGAAATAGTTAGTGTGCCACCATGCAGTGGCAGCTTGACGCGATTGGGGGGCAAGCCTGGGACTGTGGGTTGTTGTGGTCGCCTGAGTGGGTATGAGCAACTGGAAATGATCTAGGAAAACGGAAGGCCCGACATCCAATATGATACAGCAAGTGTTTTCCGTCCATCGCGCATCTCAACTTTCAGGAAGTCAGCCCAACCGAGGGAGCGCATCCTCTGAGCCTGTATCAATCCAGTCAGCCGGTAGCATTAAAATGTCGAATGTGTGTGTACTTGGTAACACAGTATCTCAAGTTGATAAGACATAGACATCATTTCTGTGCAGTCTAAATGAATATTTGAACGAAAAGGAAGTCTTTCACTTACGAAGGAAGTTAAAGAGTCTGACAAGTGGTGCGTCTACTGCTCCCTCAGGAAGCTGCGGCCGCGGCGGGTCTTCTGGGTTAGGAGCAGATTCTGAATTATCTGGGAGCGGAAGATAACACGCCATGCGAAGGTCAGCCTCGTCTGCAATATGTCGTCTGAGGATGCCAGTGGGCTCGGAAGGGAATTCTAGGTTACACACGACATAAACAACGACATGCAGCGGTTTAGCGGACGCTGATACCTTGTACGCCCGTGAGGTCTCCGCCGACGGTGATGAGGAACTTGACGCTAACAAAGAACCACCCGTCATTCTTCTCTGCACCTCTTAAACAGATGGCAGTTTCAAACAGCTTAGGGACCGTGAAATGCACGCGTCCATTAGCTGAGAGGTATCAGTGAGCTAGGGGCGCTGACATGTGAAGCTTAGAAAGATACCGATATGATGCTGGAACATTTCCACCGGGATTATCTCTGTCATACGGAGGCGGTAGCGGATGGCGTTTTCCATGTCGATAAGGGTCTTAACAATCTCAGTATCCGTCAGAGGTGCAATGGGAATGATGGATTTCTATGGAAAGACATGAGCGTTCCTATGTTGAGGCAAACAAGGGGAAGGACCTTGATGGCAGACGGTAGTCGTTGATATGTGCCCGTAGTAAGGACATCCAGGGAAGTAAGCAAGTCATGGTTTCGCAACCTGTAGCATGGAACGCATAAAGAAAAACGTAAAGACGTGCAAATTTCGTACCTCGCAGGATCCAAGCTTTCTTTCGCATACGTCAGGCCACCCATGACATCTTCAAATTGCTGGTTCTGATTCATGAGAAAGGCAGTGATATTCTGGAGAGGACGATCGTGAAGAATATAAACTTCCATTGAAACGCGCCACTCGCCATGCATTTCTGTACAGTCTCCGCATCCCGTGCCCACTTAGTGATAGCATATAGCTTTACAACTTGTTTCTTCGTCTTCACGACCCAATCAGCAAGGGTACGTTTGCGGGCGCTATCGGACATGTTCGGAAGACTTGGTGGGGGTGATTCAAGGGAGCATTGGAGTAAATACATGGCACACTCACGTCTCCACAAGTTCAGAGAGCTCGGCGTAGATGGCTTGAACTACTCTAGAAAGAAGGTCGCCCAGCGGAATTTGCCCATCAAGGACTACAGGGAGCTCTTTTTCCAGCTCCTCTATGGTAGGTTCGTGATGGCCATTGGCGACTGCCATCTGTAAAGCTTTCGAAGTTACAATTGGGCACAAGGGTCAGCGTTAATGAGGAGACTTCAGCGCTTCCACATTGTTTTTATTTGTTTGGCGCAGCAAACGCGCTTTCTTGCAAGCATGATGTGCGTCGAAAACGGCTGGCGTCAATTAGCAAGCATTTGAATCTGAATCTGCAATCCGAGTGCTGCGTCGGGTGTCCTTTCCTGTACCGCATTCAACAGTGCTGCTATCAACGATCACTCACTATGACCGGCTACCCCCACTACAGCGACCACGCCCTCCCACATGAATCAATGATGCACCTTGCCAATGTCTACGCCATACCCACGACACTCGAGTCTTTGGATGTGGTCAGTCTCGCGAGACTAATTTTTTTTCTGCTCAAAGAACCACCCTCTTGTCTTGACATTCACTCAATCCAAGACAAGTCCAGTAAAGGTTACATTTCATACATTTGTCGTACAACTATCATACAATACAGTCCTAAACAACGTGCAGTCCCCGATTCGAATCAACTATCGTACAATTCACCAAGAAGTTCACCCGCGATTCAAACATGCAGATCACTCCGAGTCCCTGTGAGTCGCCAGCCATCCACCCTGGGCGAAAATGTTCAGCAGATCGCGCGAATATCGAAAACATGGCTTACGTTGAAGACACCATCGTGGTTCTGCCAGTCCAATAGGTACACTGGACGATCCTTGTGCTCTACATGCTCAGCAACAGCAGTCGACACCAGAGAAATCTCTACGGGAGTAACTCTCCCAGAAGCGGCACGGCCTTCTGGTACATTGGGGGTCTCCTGTCCTCCTTCAGCCTTGGCGAGCTCTATCCCATTAGCGTCCACGAGCTTTCCGATGAACTCCCCCTTTATATGAGCAAGCGTCTGGTCAAACGTAAGTGGCGACTCGCCACCCGGGTTTGATTTGATGGTACTGTCGATCAGCTCGGAAGGAATGGGGATCATCCCACGAATCACTGATCCCGCCTCACGACGCGCGGCACATGCTTTACATGGCGAATGGTCTGGCCGTGCAAAGACTGTGACGGTACCAACGAGCTGCGGGCTCGAATGAGCATTCCCTGTATGGTGGAGCTGGAATGAATAAGAGCGGTTGTATGCATGCTCAGGAAGCTTCACGTGCACAGCAAATGTGCGGAAGTGAGGAACAACGGTATGGTCATCCGGCACGACAGGATCTTCCTGTTTTGGAACAGGTAAGTGCTTCCAACTTGAAGTGGGCGTCGCTACCCGTTTCGCCGTGGCTTGCGGATCAAAGCCGTAGTAGGTTGCAATCTTCTTGCGCGCTAGGGCACGCTCCTGGGGTGACACAGCGGCTATGTCAACTTTAACACCTACGAGCTCGGGATACGAATAATCTGTTCGAAATGAATTACATATAATATTATGGATAAGAACATTACATACACTTGGGGTAGGCTTTTGCATCCAAAAATCGAGCCTGAGTAGAGGTCCAGTACTTGCCTTCTCCTGTTCTGAATGGCTGGAGTGGCCCCTCTGGAAGCAGCTGTTCGTTATAAACTTGCGCGTATGTCCCGCGTGCCTAAAGTCATCTGATGAATACATTCTGCAGGTATCTCCGTCGTCCAACACACCTGTGTCCACGGGTATTGTTCACCGTCGTGCTCATACCCGCTTCCCATCCAGTACTCTGCGTAACACCACTCCCACAGGGCCACTTAGGAGGGGGGGTTAGACAGGGTACACATGAACCAAAGTCATACATACAGAGTCTGTCCACACTCGTGTGGTGAACTGAAGGAAAACCATATAAATAATGCATGTAAGTGACTTGCACACTGTTGACTTACGGAAAAAGATCGGATCAAAACCGGCCTATATGAAGATGCAAGCTCAAAATTTTTGTAAATGGTAAGTGGAAAAGTGACTCACGTAGTCTGGCTGACTCTGCATATTTTGTCAATTGGACATCATTACTATTATGTACTGCAAACATTGACCACTAACCATTTGTCCATTTCCACCCTATGCCATCGTTTGCAATGAGCATACGCCAGATTTAGACAAATGAATTCACCTACAATTAACATATGAACGGTATCGTGCACGCCCTCAAGAGAGTCCGCGATGTAGGAGTCCATTTCTCGCTTGGACTGCGCGGTATGATTGGAAAATTCATCCCAGCTGTCAAAGCATCAGTTAACAAGTAATATATTAACAGAAGGTAAAGCATACGCAATAGCAGGATCTTGGTCATCATTGAACGTAAAGAGGTGAGCGACTCTGCGCCTCAGATCCTTCGCCCCATCCTTAAATGCCCTTGGAAATCAAAATTAGTATCAATCTCGCAGCGTAACTCGACCAGTACATACTGTTGCAACTCGTCTATGTTGCTGCCTTTGGGGTCCGGAATACTAGCAGGGTGACGGAACGTCCTCTGCCACTTGGAGAAATACGCCGACACTTTTCCAGTCTACCAACTACATTCGAACAAGTTCCTTAATTCTGAAAAAAGGTGTCGTACCGATGGATCTGTCTCATCTGTAAAGTCGGATGGGATTCCCCCGACATACGAGAAAAATGAAAGCGGGTTATTGACGATTTGCTTTCGGCCCCTAGCAGCCATTATCTCCACCTTGTCTGTACACAGAACAGGAGGAAGACCATTCTCTGCCACATCCTTCTCGGCCCAGTCCCAGTATCTGTGTGCAATATATCAGCGTTAGATGCCTGAACCACAGTTGGGAAATCACGAAATACACACGGAAAGCGTAATTCCTCGGCGGCCTTGATCCACACGCCTTTTTCACCTGGATTATGAGCTTCGATGTCGTGGGCCAATTGTTCTGCGGCGTTTCCAATCGCTTGCTGAAAAACGGTATAATTGAATTGAGCCACACGTCAGTTAGGATCATTCGTTGAACTACCTCAATTAGCATGACGTATGGACGGTGCCAAGTAGGAAAAATAACCGCTCCATGGCTGAAGAGTAATTTCAAAACGAGCAGAGCGAGGGTGTGTTCACAAGCTTACTTGCAGTAGCCTATCAAAGCAACATTGTCAGGCGGCCAAGTACCATAGAGAAACAACAGGCGTACCTCCGAATCTGGAAGGCACAGGATTGGTATCCTTCTTATCCTTGGGACTATAGTCAGCTGAGGTGTCTTTGTTGCGGTCGCCAGCCCATTCAGTATATGGCTTGCCGTGGATGGACCCAATTTCCATGAAGGTGGCCGCAGGCTCTTCAACAACGTGTAAAGCCTCGGGACGCTGCTGAACCGCAGTGAACGCAAGGATAAACAATGCAAACTGGTAAGGGTGGTCCTTCTGCAGTGTTTCTATGGGAAAGCGATCAAAAGCACCCCCAGTGCCCTTGCGGCCAACCACGGGATAATGGTATTCAGTGGAGCTCATTGTCGAGTAAGAATTGGGTATAATTTGTACCATGCATTTCGAGCTTGCGTTTATACGCACAATGGAGGCGCGCACTTACGTAGAGCGAACTGCGGTCGTGATGACCCCACAGGTAATTGACGAGACTCGTGATCCGAATATTGTACCTCCTACTATACAATAAAGTGGGGAATGTTCCGTGAAGAACGTGGTCAAGCAGATGGAACCTTGATGGTAAATCCCAATAGAGCATGCGGAGTGCGTCGGGGACTTTAATCGCAGAATTGGCAGGGAACTGCGCACCCATGGGGATGAATTTGAACACCTTGGTCCTTCATTTGGATTCGATCAGTATTCTAGGCAGTGTTGATCTAGACAAATTCAACCACTATTGGCAGGGCCCTGGCTGAAATCCTACGCAATAACCCATCTTGTCCGATGATATATAAGGAACGACATTCTATATAGCACGGCCAACAGCATGACACACCTGCATGTGACAGTGAGCGCTGATCATCGGTTAAGGCTGAGCCCAAGGCCGAGCAGGTGACATCATGATAATTTGTATGATGAATGGATGTGGTGAGTTTGATCCTCCGATAATCATGGCATCAGACGGCCACAAAGAATGGTCAGTAACCACCGTGGCTACTCTGGGTCTTCCATCAAATTCGGGACCGGATGATGATGACTGCCGATCTCATCGTCCGCTTCAAGTAAGTGAGGCCGGGATATGATTCTATCAGGCCCTCATAGACAGTAGTACTGTTGCACCATTGTCAGTGTATCCCTGTTATATACAATTGATTATGTCGTGGCAGTAGTAGTCGTGCCATCGATGCTGTCGCTGTTGGAAAATTGCCTTTTGCCTCTGAGACCCGAGTAGTTGTCCAAGACCGTTAGATCAAATGCTTTCAAATGAGCCATGATGAGCAGTCCATCCCAAGTATATAGGTTATACGAGATGGCAGTGTTACCATTGTATGCATCTTCTTCTTGAACTACGAGTCCATACGGCGGTCATCGATATGGCAGCACGTTGGCAGCACACCATGGGAACTCTTTCACGGGTGTTGAGCTTCTGAACGGTAAGGTTTTTCAAAATAACCCATGGACATCAACGTCACCGTTAACGTCGACCTTCGCTCCACAGGCCGACTTTTTTCCCATCCAACCAGCACTTTAAGTCAAGTCAACTAATTATTTCCAATCATGCATTTCATCTCTGGCCGCTCTGCTGAGCCGTCAAGGACAACTTCTGATTTGGATATAGTTGGAGGGAGAAGCACTGCAGCGGTAGACGGTCCCATCCAGGAGAAAATATCCACAAATGTCCTTAAGCGCGTTTCCGCCCTCTTTAACCCTCGCAAAAGAACTTTGTCCAAGAGTGTCAGCCCACTCCGCCATGGCAATGCCCCAGTCGGATTCATTCGTGATGCTGCTACAGTATATTCCCGTTCGTCCAGTGCTTCCTCCACTGGATCACAACCGGACGAGATTCGGAGACCAAGTGGCCTAGGACGTAGGGCCAGTTTAATGGAGTCTTTACAATTACCAATCGGAAGTGTTGAGTTGGTGGCATCGAACGGAGATGGAGGTGAGTCAAGAGGTCCAGCTTGCCTGATCGATCGAACGTTACTCCTACTCCGTGCAGGACCTTTTGCAGAACACATGACACGTTCTTGCGATTCGAGGACAGCCGCTAGCCAGAGTCTTCCAGTGGAGCTGCTAGAGACAATCTTGTCCTTCTTACCCAAATTCGATCTACCACGTATCGCCCTTGTTTCGCCTCAGTTCTGCGAAGCAACACGTAACATAGTGTATCAAACGCTCGACTTCCAAACAATATCGGAGCCACGTGTTGAAAAACTCTGTACCGTTCTCGCCACCAATGTGTCTCTTGCTGCAAGAGTCCGATCTTTTTCGTGTCACTTTTGGCCGGCGACAACGTCAAGTGATGGCGATTTCACACCATCTTCTGATTTCACAAGCGCATTGCGCAACATGTCAAACTTGGAGTCTCTTACGATACGGTCATTTGTTCCAGTATTGTCGCAGTCGCCTCTTCCTCCCTTCCTGTTGAAGACACTGGTCATCCTTGATGAAACGATCTCTCCACAAGGAGCCAAAGACCTTCTGCGTTTCCTCAGAAATCAAACATCTCTACAAAGTTTTGCTCTACCAAACGTCATTGAGCAAGCCTGTTCGCTCGATTATTTCTCCCATCAAGGATCTGGTCTCGCACGAGATACCATACTACCGTCGTTATCACAACTACATGCACCCCCACAACTGATGACGAGAATATGCTCCTTATTGACGTACCCGCTTCATACCGTCATTTTGGACGTCACTACTACGCTTTACACCGGGTTGCGACCTGCCGATGTCCTACGTGCAATCCAAGGTGTCTCTGAACTGGATGTAATCTTCACCCACGAGGTGGACAAACGAACAGTCGAGAAGTTCTTGGGTGCTGCCGGTGGAATACTGTCCGAGAGCGATGGCTCCAGTAGTCACAGTCTCGTTGTTTTGGAAGTGGAGGTGCTTTGGGTGGAAGATGACGCCGCCGATGTCAGTGATATTTTCTGAATTCAAACATCGTTGATCCTAACGCTTGACATGAAGATACTTTACGACATTATTGATTCTGTCATCTCGCGTTATAATGGCTTGCACACGCTGAAGCTCACCACGCCATTTCGTTCGAGGCGCGCACAATTATTGACGCCCGCATCGTCCGTCCCCTTCCCACCTATACCTACAACACCCTCATCTACTCTTTCGTCGATGCCGATTACCTCACCCGTAGGGGCTACTGTATCGAGCGAGTTTGTGAGCTCAGGCACAGAGAAGACGCATGCTAAATTGTGGACGCAAGCGTGCTCGACGCTGAGTGACATCCAATTTCGTTTTCCGGATCCATCACAGGAGGCAGACGTTGCACTCTGTGGAGTCTGGTTTCGCAGGAAAAAGTGACGATAGCTCTCACAAAGCACGATACTGAATCACCTGCCTATCCAACTTCAGGAAGATAGCATGCTTCTCCTGGCGAGCAGCATCAATATTGCATCTGACTTCATCACGTTCAACTCGGTGTAACTTGAAAGTAGGCACTACCATGACAAGATATAAGAGTAACATAAGGTATGTATAGTAATATGTATGCAAGCACTAAATGGTTGGATATCAAATGTCTAGCTGGTGTTCTAAGAGTCTGCTATGAGCCAGATCTTCACACTTGTAAGTCCATTAATCCGTGCGAGGACGTTTCTTGGCACTCCCGTTCGCATTTCCATTGACGGGGGCATCAGTCACGGTCGAGAAATAGTCCAAAGCACCTTTGGGATCCGGCTTGATGGTTTTAGCACCCTCAGTCCAACCCAGAGGGCAGACCTCGCCGTGTTCCTCCTATGAAAAATACAGTGATTGATTACGCTACAAAGGGGAAACGTCGTACCACAAATTGGAAGGCCTTGAGAAGACGAATGGTCTCGTCCACAGATCGACCGACGGGTAGATCATTGATGGTGATTTGTCTGTATTAAGCGTTGGTATGAAGTAGGTCACGATCGAAGCGCAAACCGACCTAACGATACCCTTGGGGTCAATGATGAACAATCCTCGCAGCGCGATGCCTTCTTCCTCGATGAGGACGCCGTATTCCTTGGATATATTCATATTCCTGTCAGCAATCAAAGGAAGCTTGAGGTCTGGTCCAATGCCACCCTGCTTCCTCCCTTGTTGTGCCCATGCGAAGTGGGAATACTGAGAGTCCGTTGAAACACCTATGACGCCATAAGGATGCAACTCGTGGAAGAAAAAACTCTGGACTAACCGAGAACGCTTGCGTTCAGCGCTTCGAATTGAGGAAGCGCATCATTGAAAGCCAAAATCTCAGTTGGACACACGAACGTGAAATCCCTGTCAATAACAATGATGAGAATACGGCGCTTGGGGAGAACGGGCATCTTTACATCGGGTAGAAGAAAAGAACCACCCTGGCAGACAAATTTAATGTTAGCCACTGCTCTCACGAACGTCTGGCGCGTAAGGACGCGTACCATTGCCCCAGGAACTCAGACAGGGAGATGTCCTTAAATTCACCTTCCACGACTGAGGTAGCTGTGAAGGCTGGCGCGGGACGCTGAACGAAGACGACCATGGCTCAAGAATGTAGTGGTTGTGGATGTAGGAGAAAGGCAAGTATTTCAAGCGAAATTATTACATTTTTTTTACCGACGGCGAACCGACCAAGAACCGACGCGTTATATGTGTATATTTGGCCATTCAAATATTCATGGTTGTCAGTGTGGTCACCAACAGCTGAATTAATTTATTTGAGCCATGCCTTGAACAAGAATCAAACGCGTGGATGAACTACTCCAAATTGCACAACCACAAAACGAGGTACGAGAGAACCCCATATGTACTCCAAATAGAAATATTATCTAAGTCCATCTAGCAGCAAATTCCTTGAACCCACCCACAGAGTCTTGTATACCTGCACACTGAGGGCTGCTAGCTTGTACCGAATAAGCCTCTGGTACCAGTTCCTGGAGATGCTGGCGCAAGATTGAGAATTTGAAACTAATAGTAGAGACGCTGCAACTAACTTTGATTCTCCGCTCTCCACCTGGATGCGTGCGCAAGAATTCCAGACTTGATCCCCCGTGCGCTTGTTCATATTTTGCAAGTCGTGCATGCATTCTATCAATGTCACACACATCAGCCGAACAGCGGATGGCTTAGGTCACTCACTCCACAGCAGCTTGTGGATTATAACATGCTTTGGCAGTGAGCCGCATGCCAATGGTATCAGCTAAGCCCCAGATGTCAGTATTTTTATGCTTATACTACATGAAACACACCCTCATATTCCTGAGTGCGCGAATTGGGTAGCTCCAGAAGCAACGTGCTTATGAGATTGGCGAGTCCAAAATCGAAACCGAAGACCGTTTGCATAAGAAACGCGACCGCCAGGAACACTTTCGAGGATGAATAGCGTTCAGAAGCATGGCGAGCAACTGGAAATGGTTTATTTAGAATGCGCACGCATATCGTGTCATCCAAATCGTACCCACGTGAGCGATCTCTGCAAAATAATTGAATAGTGCAGGTTATCCCTTATAGAATGGCGTACCATGCCCAAGGACAGCGGCCAAACCCTCTTCGTCCTTGCATATGGGCAAAATTCCGGTAAATACCACGATATTTCCTGTTGCCAAAGTAAGGTCTTAGTTGCACTAACGGGGGCAGCTCGAGAGCGAACCAAAAGTGGCCATGGCGTTCACAATAGATGGGTCATTCACAACCAATAAGTTCCACTCTTTTCCTCCGCTTTCTGGGGTAGACGACTCTCCAGAAGGTCGTCCAATTGTGAATGGGTCTTCGGTCCAAAAGTAATCTGCTACTTGTGCTGAGGACCGGCTAGGCTCGCTGGAACGCAAGTGACCAAGATCCGATGATTCAAGGATACTAGTAACAACGCGTTGGACGTGTCGGGTGACTGGATGATTGGAAGGTAGTATCTTGCCTCGGAATTCAGCCAAGAGTTCGTCATAAGCCACCTGTGCAAGCTAAAAGTAGAAATTTGAGGGATTGGTTCTTTCCAGCAATCTTGCGCGTACCTTTGTCTCATACTTGGAACTTATGTCCATAAATCGCCATCTACCTGTCTCAGGGACTTGCTCTAAACTGACGGTCAAAAGTGAGACACGACATCACAAGTAGCATGCTAGACACATACTGCACAACATAATATGTTCCTCCGACTGCAGCAAGTGCAATGATAATCTTCATCCTATTGTCTGTCCCCCCTCCCGGCGAGTGACGGTGTCCTTCAGACGGAAAGCGTTTATACTGAGCATGCTGAGGAGATGACGTCGAAAGCTTGCGTAGGAGGGTTGAACGAATGTTGGATGTCGGTGTTCGTAGTCGTAGGTTGCTCCGAGAAAAGACTGACGGTCCGCGAGTAGCATGAGATGTCCGCAGAATAGGTGCTGTGGTCGTCCACATGCGAGTAAGGAGCGTCATGGATGGCGAGTGAATATCCCGTCCAACTGTGCGGCGTGCAGGCGATGCCGATAAGGTAAGTCAAGTAGTTCTTGGTGCCGCTAAGGGGTGATTAGCTTGTAGTTTCGTTCAAGTATCCCCAATCGGATATGGTGTAATGGTTAACATTACCGCCTCTCACGCGGTAGCTCGGGGTTCGATTCCCCGTATCCGAATCGCTTTTTATTTCCGTTGACATTACACATTGGCAAACTTGAAAGTTCGATCAGACCGGCCTAGAAAGCAGGCGAACTTCAGTTGAATACTGTAGAAGAAGTTGCGCAGTGTCTGATAGAACGTTGATTCAATTACGTTGGAGAGAAGGTACACGAGAACAGAACGTAACGACAAAGGGATGCATTGATGCGACTGCCTGGTGAAAGCAACTCAGTGCACGAACTTGCATAGCCATGCGACGGGGTTTATCATCACTTCTAAAAGCATTTTTTTCTTGAGCACTTTCAAGTGGCATGCATGGATCGAGGGATGAGATGATGGTACGTCAGCGGCACCTCGCGCTCGCATTCTTTCGTGCGAGTAAAAGACCAACCAGGAGGGGGTGTGCGAGCATCGCTGTGAAATTACTCAGGACATTGCGAATGAATCCTTGAGATGAATCCAGATCAGTTGTCAGGCCGTAGGCCGCCGCAGCGAACGTGTCGTTGATTGTACCCGGAAGGGCATTGAGCGGTATGTCAGCGGGATCTGGTATTGTATGGCAGCTTTCACAGGTCGCCTCGTGTGGTGAAAGCGGGAGCGCGAGATACGGAGTGAATTCATCAAAGTCTGGATCATCAAAATTGTCACCGCCGTGTGCTCAAACTACGTGACGATGATCTGCTTCGAGCAACTATTCGACGGGCAAAGCAATCTTGGAAGTAGAAAACTGCGGGATATCTAGGGTATCGCTTTCATCATTGACAGTCATGTGGGCAGCGAGTGTGGGTGATGGTAGTAGTATGTAGGTATGATCATGAGGGGATAAGATTAGATTGCCTAATCTCAGCATGCACAGGTACATTGGGAGTCGGACCAGGCACAACCCGAGTGTACAACCATTCCAAGGTTCCTCCTCACCGTCGACGACGGCATCTAACATCAGCTCGTCGACGTATAACGCGTCCCTCGGTGACAGCTGTATACCACACCATCTATATACCTGTATGTAAATCTGTATTTTGCTTACTTCACATGGCACCTCCCAGGCGACGGGTATCGTATGTGATACCTCCACCCACGGACGATGCTCCAAGGCTTAGGCTCCCGCCATTTGGAGTTGCACGCAATGGCTCCATACGCCCGCTCCTTGTACCCTCTGAAACACCGCTGGTCGAATCTCAGAGCATTTCGGAGCATTCGCATCCCAGGCACCGCCTAGGCGCTATGTCCCTTGCACTCGACACAACCACGCGTCTCGAAGGTCGGAATACCCCGGAAGGCATCCTCTATACCGGTGGAAGGGATGGACTCGTGATGTCATGGGATTTGGGACTTCCGTTCAGGCGGAGACACGATGGCAGACACCGCCGCGGCCGGTTGGATAGGTGGGAAATGTTGACTGGGATGAGTGATGAAACTCTTGCTGAGGAGGTTGAGGAGGATGAAAGAAGAGACGGCGATGTGTTAGGAGACGTAAAGGAAAGTGGAGGACGAAGACGAAGAGGCAGTACAACTGACCAGTTGCCATATGAACTCCAGTGGCAGTTGGACAATGACGCATTGACATCAGGATCGGTGAGCTACGCTACTTACTACGTTGCATGCAACTGGAAACATCTCTTCCAGCTTTCTAGCTTCCGTCAGTGCGCCCAGACTCATACAGACTGGGTCAACGATCTCTTGCTCTGTAACTATAACCAGACAGGTAAGCGCATGGAATGCGGTGGAAGATCACAAGCTGACCACTAGCAGTTGTTTCTGCTTCGTCTGATGGGACCATCAAGGCTTGGCATCCCCATGCTATTTCCCCGAGCGACCCATCTGCAATCGGGTCTCACGCAGATTATGCGCGTTGCCTTTCGCTTTGGTATGCATTCATCTAATGGAATGGTTCGTGCTGACATGGATTCAGTCGCGAACAGAATTGGATAGCTTCTGGCTCATTTGACCGGACCATTAAACTATGGGATCTCACCCGAGCATCGACAACGCCCGAGCCATTCCTCACTCTCAACCCACCTGATGCTACCGCGCCAAAAGCCTCCGTATATGCGATAGCCTCCGACCCGTACGGACACGCAATTGCAAGTGGTTCTCCGGAACGTGTCATTAGAATGTGGGACCCGCGCTCGGGGAAGAGGACGGGGAAGCTCGTTGGTCATACGGACAATATCAGAGCCATACTGATTTCAGACGATGCACGATATGTAAGCTGGCAATACTTCACAGCGATTTTCCTAATGAGTTTGGTCAGCTCCTCACAGGTTCTGCAGACGGTATGTAAATCATCATGGTTCTTTGAATTTTTAACTGATTTAATTTTATTAGCATCTATCAAGCTCTGGTCATTGTCATCTCAGCGATGCTTGCACACGTTTGCGTACCACACGGATTCTGTTTGGTCCCTACAGTCTACTCATCCCTCACTCGAGGTGTTTTATTCTGGCGATAAGTCGGGTATTGTATGCAAAGTTGATGTGGAGGGCTGTGCAGACGTCGCTGACGGTACCTGCATTGTCGTTGCGCGGGAATCTTCTGTCGAAGTCGGTGAAGGTATCAATAAAATCGTGACCTCCGATGACGGTCTTCTATGGACTGCCTCTGGTAACTCAAACATCAGTCGTTGGAGGCTTCCGAGACGAGTACCAAAACGAGTTTTGGAGGAAGAGAGGGAACTTATCCCTGATTCCTCCGCTGCTACCATCTCGAGGAGGCATATCTCGCTTGGACCTGACTCTATGCAGTGGTCTGCGCCACCTTCTATACATCAAGGTGAGCTTATATTTTTATTTTATATTGAATTATCAAAGTTAATATGTCAACTAGTTCGCAGGGAAGACGGGATAGGAGCGTACCCCAGTGTCCCGCTTGCATCTTTTGTACGCCTCACCTCACCTGATAGTCCTTTCTCCCTTTCTTCATTCCCTCCGCGCGGACACGATCCGGAGGTTGCAACATTATACTCTGCTGCTTCTATTGTCTCTGTTCCTGGAGGACGTTCACCACTGCATACTGCAATTCACCACCCTTCTACCCTCATGCCCCCCAATACCCTCAGGAGCATGAAGAGTGACCTCTCAATCTCGCACACCGAGGCTGATCATGCACAGGACCCTCGAACCGCATATGAATCTCGGGAGTACGCTGCTGATGCCGATCCTGTGAATGTCAATCCAGATGCGGTGATAGCAGGTTCTCATGGCCTCGTGCGAGGTATCCTGCTAAACGACCGCATGCATGCTCTAACGGTGGATACGAAGGGCGAGGTCGCTGTCTGGGATATCACGCGAGGACTATGCAAAGGTTGGTTTGCCCGTGAGGAGGTGCGTGCCGCCAGTAGATGCGGCAGTACTTCTGGCAGTGGGCACCACCCTCGTGACACTGGGAGTGTGTCAAGAGCAGACAAAGAGCGGAGTCCTCGTGAGGCGCTTGAGGCAGTCCGAGAACGCATTGAGGGTGAAGCCGTCATCTCAACTTGGTCGTCTGTGGACACCAAAACTGGTGTCCTCACTGTACATATCAGCGAACGCTGTTTTGATGCAGAGATATATGCAGACGAAGCTGGCTTCGACCCCGACAGGCATTTTAGCGATGAACTGCGATGTAAGGAAATCCGCTCCCCTCTTGTAGTAACTGTCTTCTGACCCAAATGTACGCTTCAGTCAACATCGGTAGGTGGGTCCTGCGGAATCTATTCCTCGGATTCATTCGTGAGGAGCAACGCATCCATCGCAAACGTGACGCCTACGGTTCTGAGACTGGTTCCTCGGTTTTGCATCGCACCACCACTGCTCCAGCGCAATTAGAATTGAATGGGAACTCTTCTACTGCTACACTACAGCGTTCCTCCGAGTCTTCAACAAGGCCATCTCGAACTTCTGCTAGTACTGCAGTTGTCACATCATCCACTTGTTTGCCCGCTGTCCTCCCTTCCCTTCCTTCTTTGACGCGACCAACCCCTCTCCTTGCCCCATTGATACCGCTCATTTCCCTGAAATCTGCTCCATTGCCATCCAACATACCTCAATCCCCAAATGACGCCACTCCGATACCGCGACCGATACGCACGCATGGCCTTGATGCGGTGGCTTCGCCCCAGAGCGCATCTCGGGAAGTGGATTACTTTTCTTCCCTGGCTCGTCGCCCGTCCACTGCAAGCACTGCCCTGTCAGACAGTGGCGATTTCTCTGCATGGAGTGGTCCTTCGAGTGCTCTGCCAACACCGACACCCACTACTCCCGGCGGCAGCGGCGGATTCATAGGCCGTCTGAAGAGCTTTGGTAAAGGTGCTGTGAGAAAGGCTACCAGCGACGCCGTGCCGGGCTCACCTATATCTGGCCCTTCTGGCAACACAACCGACACACCAACTGTTCCGGTGGTGGGTTCGATGAACAGACGATATTGTGTCTATCTGACTGTTACTTTTCACAGGCACCAGCAGAAGCCATTGAAAAATCACCTGTACAAGCCCTTCTCGAGAACCCTATTTCACCTCCAACGTCCAGCGATGCTCCCACTCTGATGTTGCCTCCGGCAATGACAATCATGATATCTGACGAAGTATACCCAGGGTGGAGAACTGTTTATAGGGGCAGCGCATCAACTACATGGGCTGATGTGTATAAATTGGAGTCCACGATGCCTCTGTGGCTCGCTGAATACCTGCTATTCAACAAAATTACAGGCCCGCCGCCCGTTAAAGTTTCTTTTGTACTGTTGCCTTGGGCAAGCACAGATTCGGGATATGAGGCACTGCCTGAGTTGCTTAACTCGTTAGTGGATTCTTATCCAAATCATGCGACGGTATTCTAATAGAACGCCAAAAGGTCGCAGTCCAAATTAACGGCAAGCAAGTTCCTTAGAGTTCGCAAGCTGACGCATCATGTGAGTTGAACTCCCATGTAAATGATGTGGAACTGACATCACGTACAGGTCCAAGAAAAACTAGATAAAATATCTGGCAGTCCTACATCTCTGGATTCTCCAGCGCATGATGATAGTCGAGAATCGCATGATCATGTCAGGGGTGAAGACTCGTACGAAATCCTCTGCAATGACGCTGTTCTGCCGCTGGACATGACTCTGGCTGCTGTGCGGCATTATTTCTGGCGTCAGGCCGGTGAGCTTGTGATGCACTATCGGTCAAAAATCCGAACAAGTGCACCGGGTGTTGATGCACCTATTTCACGAACAGTGTGATTTTCTGTAGAGTACTAATGTATGTGATGTGAGCAGATCTAGAGTGTTCCCGGAAAATACTTACCTCGATACCTAACGTTTTTCTTTTTCCGTTATGCGTCTTTTTCCATACATTCTATACCATGGTGGATCCACGTCAGAGTACCATTTTTCCGTCGCAGCCTAGGAAGAGAACGGTGGTGGAGTTGTTTGCCGACTTACATCGATATCAGATCTGTAACATCTGAAACGATATGGCTATTACTGGCCTAGTCTCCTTTGAGGTAATATCTTACTTGTTTTTAGAGCGGAACATTGCTGCGAGTGTGAGGAACTAGACCGAATTGGAATCGATAGTCTCTCATGAGTGATCTCTAAGAACGCCTATACAGGAGCTTCTGACATGCTTAAGCTCTACTGCTAACTCTAAGCATGCTCATCCTCCGCTCGATCGCAATTATATTCCCCATATCGGTTTCTGCATTTCAATACATGGTTTCTGTCGGTACCAAATTTGTTTTCAGGATCATCTAGTGATTCTATACATCCTCATGCAGTTCTGCCAGTGCTGCGGCCATGGGCTTGTACAAGCCATGTTCAGTGCCGAGTCCGTAAGTGAAGGTCATGCGTTCTAGGATAGAGGGGCCGTCGTCAGGGTCTAGTTCGAGCTATGAGGGCGATGAATAATGTGCATCACGCGGGGGGAGCGGGGGAGAGCTGCGACGCACCATCGAAATCACATCATCCAATAGGTGAGCTTGCCCTACGGTCATTCCGTTCAGACCGATGTGGCCCGTGTGGACGATATGCACGTGGAAGTGGTCTGCACAATCATATAGAGATGGATAGGTGATGGCCGAGTGACAAACTTACAATAACTCGGCTGATAATGGATGTACATCCTGACGCCACCAGGGTTGATGCCCCAGTTGTCGTGTACAACTCTGGAGGCGTCTCTCTTGAGGGCTTTGAGCATGGACAAGTGAGGCGTCTTGCGGAGATCACGGATACATGATACGTCAGAGTGAGTGTAGATTGCTAGTAGGTAGAGAGTGGAGATATTAGTGTCGTCCCATTTCATGTCAGGGAATATGAGGAAGTCGGGGGAAGCGTTAAGGATCTTGGATGCTTCGGCGGTGCCTGCGAGGATATCCCGGACCCTGAGGGTGGAATGAGCCTATGGAATGCGAATGAAACAGGGGGTTACCATTGTGTACGGGCGGGGTCGAATGCGAGGATGTATGGCCTGATGATGGAATGGTAGAGGGCGGGTGTCTCGCGCACCATGAGGAAGTCCTGCTTTGTGTACTAGGGGATGTTCGCCATGAAGGTGGATAATGGAGAGGAATGGAGAAGAACGGACCTTGCGGATGTGAACGTCGGTGGCGGGGCAGATGACATAGATTTTTAAGTCTGGAATGTCGTCTCGTTTGTGAAGCCATGCAGAGAACCAGGAGTACTGAATGGCGAGGATGAGCGTTTATTTGGAAGGAAAGGGAGGGACGTGCAATGTCATTGCCTCCAGTCTGCTTGGTGGAAGCAAGAATGCCGGATGAGAGCTGCGAGGGGACGTTAGAGGGCAGTGGAGTGCGCTCGAAGCGAAGGATGGCTGGGAGGGGAGCGGACGGAGAGGGCAGGGTGCCAAGGACGGCAAGGGTATGTGCGAGGGTGTCTAGTGGAATTCAGCGGTGGGATAAAATAAGAGTACAGACTCACTTTCATCCAGAACGCGTTCAAACAGAAACTCCTTCAGGTCGATGTCCATCACAAAGCCTGTCTTTGGTATCGATCTCGATCTCGACGATCCTCTTATCTGATATATCCGGACTAGATCTAAATCGTATGTTCGGGTTCCCAGTAAAAATCAAAAGTGGTCTCATTCTCCTTTCAATTTAAAGACAACTGCTACTGACCATACCCAAGCTACAACCATTCCCACCCAACGCCCAAGAATCTACTATCTTGTACCACTACTCTTATTCCTTGTAGCTTTCATCCTTGCCCAGACCCAGCCATACCATATCCTAGACGCCCTATCCTTCAGTTCCTCGTCCCCAGTAGCACTCGCGAATACCATGTCTAAAGCAGACAAGCGTAACAAGTTCCTCGCCGTGTTCGAGCGCATCCGGGAGGAGCTCATCATCCATATGAAGTCAGAGAAGATGCCCGAGGATGCTGTGACATGGTTCAACGAGGTGACTGATTTCCGTTTTGCGCAGTTTGTATCTGGTATTGATGTTCCCGCATGCACTAGAACTTGCTGTACAATGTTCCCGGAGGAAAGCTCAACCGCGGTATATCCGTCGTCGATACCGTTGCTATTCTTCTCAACCGCCCTCTGACCGAAGACGAGTACTTCAAAGCTGCCCTCCTCGGATGGTGCATCGAATTCGTTCGTTAGCTCTTCTTCGGCTATTCGGCCAACTCAAATTCCATTTATAGCTGCAAGCTTTCTTCCTCGTCTCCGATGACATGATGGACGGTTCCATCTCCCGCCGTGGTGCACCTTGTTGGTACCGCGTCCCTGATGTCAAGGGCCTCGGAAAGGTCCACAACATCGCCATCAACGACGCATTCATCCTTGAGGGTGCTATCTACCACCTCCTCAAATCCCATTTCAGGCGTGAGGTCTACTATGTTGACTTGCTGGAATTGTTCCAGGAGGTGTGTTCTTCACAGCCCCCTTATATCCTTGCCTCTAACCTCAGCGTACTGTAGGTCACCTACAAAACCGAGATGGGTCAGCTCGTCGACCTGATCACCGCCCCCGAAGATAACATCGACATCCGCAAGTACAACCTCGACAAACACGCCTTCATCGTGCGCTACAAGACCGCATTCTACTCTTTCTACCTCAGTGTTGCACTCGCTATGCGCATGTGTGGCGTCCCAGACGTGTACGAGCTCAATGGAAAGACCCTTGAGCCATACAAAGAGGCAGACCGCATCCTCATCCCCATGGGCGAGTTCTTCCAGGTCCAAGATGACTACCTTGACTACCACGGCACAGAGCAGGAAATCGGCAAGATAGGCACGGACATCGTTGACGGCAAGTGCTCCTGGTGCGTGTGCACAGCGCTCGCATATGGCACAGATGTCCAGAAACAACTTCTGTATGACAACTACGGCAAAAAGGGTCCGAATCAGGCTGTGTGGGAACAGGCTGTGAAGGACATGTACAACGATGAGCAGGGCCTAAACATTCCCAGACGCTATCAGGAGTACTCGGAGAAAGCGGTATCAGAGATTAATGCGATGATTAATCAGGTCCCCGAGCCTGGTGCGCAGGATGAGGTCAAGGGTGTTAGGTTGAGACGGGACGTGTTCCGCGCGTTCTTGAGCAAGATCAGTGACCGCAAGGCATAGAATAGAGTGTGCATGTAAAAGTTCAATAGTTGTAATATTTCTTTTGCTGTTATGTGGGCAATTTTCAGGATTGAATGTGAAGGTGCAATCAGTAACGGGAACGCTGGTATTGATTACCCGTTCGTAAGTAGCACTCATGTGGTATGAGGGGCTGTAAATTACATCGGAAGGTCAATATCCATAGACTGACAAGATGTCTCAAGCATGATAGGCATAACGACCCGCGGAGACTGCATGATGCACATAGCCAAGGTCGAAATCACAATAATAATAGTGCAAGAAAGCAAGACAGCGATACAAGAGAGGTGTGATATCAATGCACATGCTGCGCCGGATACAGTGCTGGTACTTGATGCGCTTGCGGCAGCGGTAGGATTTGGTGGGATGGGGGATGAGCTGGTGAAATGGCTGTGATGAGTGGTGCAGCTGCTTCTTCTCTGAATGGCGACAGGACACATTAAGCTACCGAAAACACAGACGGAGCAGGGACATGGACAAACGTACCCAAAGGTAGTCTTGATCAGGTCATCCAGCATCGTCTCTTTCTTCACCTTCTCGTCCTTCGCCTGTGCCCTCGCAATCCTAGTTGAAAATGTTATCAATGCATCGAGGGCTGTCACAAGCAATTTCTGCGCACCTAAGTTCCTCGATGAGCGACTCATGCGTTTCGAGCGCGTATCGCAATTTTGCTTTCTGGATTATGTACTTGACCAGCGCAGGACTGCGGCCCAAAATCAGGCCAGTCCTTGGGTCCATGTGCTGTAGCAGGTGTAGTGGAAGCCCATCATCCTCTCCATCATCCTCGTTGTCATCTTCCTCGCGCGTGAGGGTCGGGAAGTAATCGCCGCCGCCCCCGATGCCGTTTTCGAGTTCAGAAGGCGTCTGTGGCTCGAGCTTGAAAGTGTTGAATGCCGACTGTTCGGGTGCAGGTGGATTGACTTGAGTGGGGGAAAGGGACCGCTTGCGCTTGCGCGTTCCTGCTGCGCCCCGACCAGAGGGGGGTGGGGGCATGTTGTGTTGTAACCGCATGTGCTTCGCTAGCGCGTCGGAGCGAGTGAAGGATTTGTCGCATTCTGCAAGTATTTAAGTCGGTCGGCACAAAGGCAAGTGAGAGTAAGGTAAACTGGACAGAGGAAAACAGGGATAGAAGGTACAAAGGACCAGGATAGGGGAGGTGGGTTTTAAGGGACAAAGCAAAAGAAGAAGAAAATGAAAGGAGGACAAAGACACTCACCTGGCCGGGAGCAAATGAACGGCTTCTCGCCAGTGTGTGAGCGGATGTGGGAGATGAGTGCGAACCGCGAGGTCTGTGCGAGGCCGCGGCGGTTGCATGTCGCCCAGTCGCAGGTGTAGTTTGACTTGTGCACGCCGACGTGCGCTGTACAAATGCTGTTGTTTAGTTTCACCGACGTTGGATATATGAGCATAAACGTACTGGAGTGGATGTGCTCGATGAGGCTAGGGAGGTGACTGAAGACGATGCCGCAATCATCCCAGAGGCATGTCATCGTGTCGGTCCCCACTGTCTCCTGCTCGGCAGATGCAGGCCCCGGCGAGCCCGACTGGCTCACGGTGGGTTGGACAGCAGGCATTTCGTCTGCTGAAGAGTCATCTTGCAGAGCGGACGCCTGTGAGAACGCGGGGGACGGCGAGCGCAAGCCTGGAGATGAAGTATAAACCCCGCGCAACATTATTGTCTACGAAGATAAGTAGGAGCGCTCGCACGACGGGTGATGTAACGGTGAAGCATTTAGTGCTGTTTGCACCGGTCCGCAGACCTGCCAAATCCGGTTTACCTGCTTTCACGCCAACCACCATGTCCTTCAGAAAGATCGACATTGATATCTACGACGAAGATGTATTGTTGGATACCGAGCTCTACGAACCAGATCCACGCGATCCAGCTCAGGCCTTGGCCGATGCGAAACAGAAGCAAGCGGTCGTTAGGAGCACATTAGCCAAGTACAGTCACATCTCGCGACTTTGCATCGTGATCCAACCTAAGCACTGCTCATTCGCATAGGGGAGACATACCAGGTGCCCTGGACATCGCATTGGACAGCGCGCCTTATGGGCCACATGTCGAAGAGGCCAAGGTGCATCTACTGTCGAGGGGCTTGTAATTACGCTGACATTCTGTGCAAGAATTTGACCTTGCAGACTGTAGTCTCGATACTGAACAGCACGAAATCTTCAGAGATAAGCAACGTCGTGAAAGCACTCTCCCAGGATACCCAGGACACTTTAATGAAGTACCTTTACAAGGGGATGGGTATGCCGGGCTGGGGCGATGTGAGCGGAAGCGTACTCTTGGGGTGGCATGAAAAGGTGTGTCTGGAGCTGTGACTATATATACTTCCTGACAGTAAATTTCTAGCTGACGGAAGTGGCTGGCACTGGCTGTATTGTACGAGTAATGACTGATCGAAGGACTGTATGAACGAGTATACCATTTTCCACTAATGCATCTGGAATATTCGGACGGCCACGATCTCGTACTACAATTGGTAGGGTCTATGAACAGAGCATCATATGGGTCCAGACGCACGCATCCTAGCACTTGCACATCTCTAGGATGAAGCAGTACAATTACTTGCAGTTCCGGTCGTTCCTACACCAAGAATCTACGCCTATGGTGAGTATCATTTTCCGCTCATGGAGATCAGAGATACGCACAGCGTCACATGATTCACAACATAGTGCAGTCGTCGAACCGTTGCATGCGCTCACGTTGGGAACTAACGAACACCCAGCACCTTCGCTCTGTACAACATTGAGACCAGGTCAAGTCAAGTTAAGCATCATACATTGTTTTGAAGCTCGAATCAAACAACGCACATAGTCATGACCAACAACCGCACAACACACAGGCAACCCCGAAGCGCAGCCACCTACATTGTGGGTGACGACTACAACGCCAGGGTTTGGGGCAGGCGTTGCAACCACGGATGCAGATGCACAAAGGAGCACAAGTAGATGGGTGAACATGGTGTAATGTGCAGGAGCAGTCTAAGGAACGGTATATAAGTTTTAAGGTCATGTCTTCGGGTAGTGCGCTGGAGAACAACAGCCGAGCTGTACGCGAGAAGAAGTTTCATCCTAAAATTATCAGTCGAAGAAGTATAGCTGCGAACTCGAAAAACGACGATCCCGTCACAGTCTGTCGTCACAACCTTAATGATGAAGTCACCATCCAAAGAATCAATGGAGTGAGAATCAACCCCATTATTTATTTAGTGCCATGAATTCTGCAGAGAAAAAGTTCGAAAATCAAGGACTCTCCATTGCATTAAGAGGGAATCGAACCCCCGGCGGGTCGATGGCAACGACCCAGGTTACCACTACCCCATTAATGCTTGCTGACGTTCCTGTATACGGCCCATATGACGCTGCCAACCAGTACATTATCACTTCCATGATATAATGACACCTTGCTACCTCACAAACAACCGCTTTCCTCGCACCGGTCGCGCGCTGCCCACACGACCTGTCTCTGCCTGGTACATTCGATATGCCTCCCGAAGGTGGTCTGGCGTCAGGGCGCCGGATTCCCTGCGCCCCAATTGAACCTGACGGGCTGGAGGCAGGATACATAAGTCAAAGCGGTAGAGACACATACAAATGAAAAACGCACCTTTTTCTACGATTTCGCCAACAAATACTTTGCCAACACCTGCTACTATTTGCGCGACAGGCTGAGAGACCTGCTGTCCTGTCGTTTGCTGTATGACCTATGTATGTATCGCAGATGAGAGACCGTAACATCGTGTGACGTGCTCGTACCTTCCGTACGGCCTGCTTCGGCAGTGCATGACGCCGATAGGCTTCAAAGCGTTCGTACTGTCCTGGGCTGAAATTGTCCATAAGAACCCTGGACCGGTATCATGAGCATGGTGCACCGTAAACAAAATATCACTGTTTACTTCAGATTATCCTTGCTCTCACTCTGCCATGACAGCTGTGCAGAGTAATCATCATCTGCCATTGCAGGCAAGAGCTCATCTTCACCCTCCGCGTCGTCGTCTGGGGCGCCGTTTTGGCGCGCGGTCGCCCCAGGCTGTATAACTGCCGTAGCAGAAGAAGCGGCGGCGGCGGCGATAATGGGCGCAGGCTGCGTCGCGACGGGTTCGTCATCCCCGCTGTCCATCGATGCGTCTCCAGCATTTGCAGCAGTGCTTGGAGCAGCAGGGATAGTCACACTGGTGGGGGTAGCCGCTCTCGCAGGGACTGTGGGAGTTGCCCAATGGACCGGGGTGAATCGCGCTGCGGGAGTACTGGGCCCAGATTGTGGAGGGGGGCGAGGGGAGTCAATTGACACGTTTGGGAACGCACCGCGAGGCTTGCGGCCGCGTTTTGCACCAGTTCCGCGACCACGCGTCGGCGTCGGCGTCGATGGTGTGCTAGGAGTCATTTGGATGAACGGCGTCGGCGTGTACGGTGTGGTCATCGTAGACAACCAAGTACAACCTCTACGATTAAGATTACGTAACTCATGAAGGATAACCAATTACTTATCGGGAATGCTGACATAATGGTGTCGCGTCTTCTGGCTTGCGCGTCGATTCACGTCTGGACAGACACCACCATGGACCACTTTCCAACTAACTGGGGGCGCCCGGTAAGTACCATCGCCTGAAACTAGAGTGCACCACTCACCCCTGACCTTGTAGAGAAATGATACATTTGACGCATATGCCACCTATCCCATTCACCAGAGGCCATATAATGGTCCAAAGGATACCTTCGCTGATGGCGTACAACGAACACAGTCAGGCTGCTCATTATCAATCCTTTCTCTCCATCTGACTCGGTGTATAGGCAACCAATTGTAACGGGATCCAGCTTGTTGGCAATCAAGTACAAGGATGGTATCATGATGGCTGCTGACAACCTCGGTATCTTCGATCTTCGGTCATTCCAGCCGTATACGCCTAATGAATTTTATAATAGCATCCTACGGATCTCTTGCTCGATTCAAGGACGTACAACGTCTACACCAAGTTGGCAACTATACTGTTCTCGGTGCAGGGGGCGACATGTCGGACTTCCAATACATTCAGTATATCCTCGAGGAGCTATCCATCGAGGAGATATCAGCGCAGGATGGTCATGAACTTGGTCCGGTTGAGATCCATGAATACATGTCCCAGGTCATGTATGCACGTCGGTCGAAGATGAATCCACTTTGGAATTCCCTGCTCATTGGTGGATTCAAGGATGGCAAGAGGTAAGGCTGCGATACCCCGACCTCGAGCACGCTTCACGTATAATTTATTCAAGGTTTCTGTCGTACGTTGACCTCTTGGGTACGACGTACACCGCCTCCACACTTGCCACTGGCTATGGCGCTTACATTGCCCAACCACTGTTGCGTAAGGCCGTGGAAGGGAAAGAGGATGTCATAACGGAAGAGGAAGCACGAAAAATCCTGGAGGATAGCATGCGTGTGCTGTTTTACAGAGATGCTCGAAGTTTGAACAAGGTACGACAGTGACTGTTTTGACCACGTCGCGTCGACTGACTCCCCTCAGTTCCAAATTGCCACCATCTCGAACACGGGCGTGTCCATCAGTGATTCGATTCAGCTTGATACTACTTGGTCATTCGCAGAAGACATCAGGGGTTATGGTGCACAGACACAGTAGCGTGTACACATGTATTTTTGACTCTAATTCAACACACTTTCAAAATCTACGAGTCACTCGGAAGCGGTGGCACATCATTGGAGTTATGTAATGACCACTCCTTCATGACAGAAGCCAAAGGCCTGGAGATCCTCCAATGGGCCTGTCACGTCCGAATCCATCCACTCTCCAGAGTGTGTTTCTGACACCAAAGTTAAGTCAGGGACAAGCCGTGAAAGGACAATACTTACCGTAGGGTTCACTCGAGCAGCTGGGGTCCAAAAACAGGCGCACTTCCCCAGTCTTGTTGGTTGCCTGGGTGACTATCGAGGTGACATTGCCAACCCAGAACGAAGGAACTTGCGTGCACGTGCATGACGTGCTATTTGCCTGCTCCATCTCGAACGACGAGCCGTCGCAGTCTGTCTCTGTGCACAATAGAATGCGGAAGTCGCTGGTGTCTGAATATGAGCACGTCGCGAGTGCCGAAGTAATGAACACCAGGGTAGCACCAAATATGAACCTCATGATATCTAAAGGAATTTGTCATGGTTAGTGAAGAATTGCATCACGGACACGTCAGTCTCACTGATGATGGTTTTTGATGGGAGGGTGGTTGATTTGCGACTTGGTCAAACGGTACGGGGGCTAAATGAGGGCTCAGGCAATTCGCTTTAATGCCTCTTCGGGTCCCGTACAGAACTTCTCGAAAAAGAGCGTAAGATGTTGCGTCATGCTTCGGGTCTCGTACAGAACTTCTCGAAAAAGAGCGTAAGATGTTGTGTCATGCTTCAATGTAGTGTTGCGATCTGTCATGGTTGGTTTTAAACATGTTTATTTTCCCGCAGTATCTTCGTGTGTTGGAAGAAAGTCCCGTAATTCATGCGCATATAACGCAGAAATCGAAAGTGAGGCAGAACACTTAAACTGCGGACTTCCACAATCAAGAAAACAGGCTCGATCAGATGGCGCACAAAGGAAAGTGGAAAAGAAAGCGAAAAAAACCCATCAGCTTCTTTACGATCACCAATGATAGCATTACCTCCGTGTGGAGCTGAAAGCCAGGAGCTCACCTAGAAGCCAAGCCAATGCATGACCTAACGACAATCATGACCAATAATCAAAATATCACCATTATCGTCATAGTACGTACGCTACCTGCCAGGTGGTCCGAGCTTACGGTACGGCGGTGGCGGATCCCTTCCATCACGATGCTGGTAAACAACCACAGGCTCAGCCGCTCTACGGTCTGCATGCGTGATGGTCGATGCAGAGTAGTAATGCCGCAGCTGATTCAAGTTGTGCGCGTCTGGCGTCGTGCGAGGCATGGTTCGGTGCTGTGGGTGGGGAGGTGCCCTGTTGTCATGAATGTCCCCTGTTGAACGCGAAGGATGGAGTATGCGCTTGTGCCTCTCAGGGTGAGAGCGGGGCTTGGGTAGTTTGCCCTCTTGCGTGTGAGTAGAACGCTGTGCAGGCTTAAGTATATTTGTAGGGTGGTGACTGTTATCAGCGGAGCGCATGGAAGAATTTGAGTGTTGCTGGCGAGGGGGTCGCGAGGAGGGGCCAGCCTGGGGGGATTGCGCAATGGGTGTAGAGGATAGCTTGCGTGGAGGTCGTGAACGGGGATCTTCCGGAGAACGCAAAGACGTATTGGATGACTGGCGAGAAGCGGCTGACGGCGGCAACGGGCGTACTTGGGTGCGTAAAGGAGAAGACGTTGAAGTAATGGGCGAGCGTGTGGAAGATGCGTCGGTGGGAGAGGCCATCCAGTTATTCCGCAAGGAGATATCGATGACAGACAAAGGAACAGATACATTCACCCGTGGTGCAGATGCATCAGCACTTTGTGCGGGGATAACGATATCAAACGGCCGGGGCCGTGCATCTTGTCCTGCAACCAATCCTCGCTTCCTGCGTCGAAATATCACCACAGCAAAACACAGAGCAGCAAGGATCATGGTCCCACCGACCGATGCGCACACAGCAACGATGATCGTATCCTGCTGGCTCATCTTCGCACCGCCACTCGAGTCACTCGATCGTGCTACAAAGATCGATCTTCCCACCCGTCCCTCCAGACTCCTAACCTTGCAAGACACTCCAGTAGTATCGATGCTCTCCACGAAGTCGGTCGCCTGACCCAATACGCCAGACCTGGGGCACGAGACAAGATATAAGACCTGCTAGTTGTGGGTAGAAACCACTCACGAATCCCGCACAGCGGCTTTAATTAGCAATAGAATACACAGAACTCCTCTTAGTTGACAATTCAAGTCACTAAAGATTCCGACGCACCTATGGTAGGTCCTCTTAGTTTGATAGCGTTATTAATAAACGAAAACGTGCTGGATCCTTGTGGCACAGTAAATTGACGCAGAATGGGGGCACCGGGGGATGCGAGGATGATGGTGTATGGCGGGACTCCATCTGAAGTGGACAGATGCCAGGAATCGAGAGGTTCGAGGTGGGTGGCATCCGGTGTGACCGTCGGAATAGGTGCGGCCGCGGGAAGTGTGGGCAGACAGTCTGAAGGTCCCGCTGTAAAGATATCTCAGTGTATCTCTAGGAGGTCTGCGGAAGAAACAGCCTACATGCAACTGTGAAAACTGTGGGGAGGATTCCACCTGAATTCCCCAGGGAGTCGAGGAGAGCGAGGACTAGTTGAGATTCTGTAAAATTCTGCTCTGTAAATGATTTGAACAAAGGAGCGCTGGTACGAACCTCCTCGGTGTTTTACCTGCCATAGACCGTCTTCATGGACTTGAGTAGTAGTCAGCACCCCGCCGACTTCAAAGGCAAGAACGGTGTAAGGAGCCCGTCCAACATCGCTATGATTCGACAACGGAGCAAGCGAGATGTGCAGACCATCACAGACGGTTAAACCGCTCACTCGCTCAGATTCCTGACTGGAGTAAAAAATAATAACATACAAGAGAGAACAACCAGAACTTACGTGATTCATTAAATCCCATGAAAAGCTTCGGTTTCCATCCGCACGGGCTAGAAGTGCATGAAAGAAGACAAATATCGCCAGGCCTTGAGCAAGCAGCAAGACCATGACTTTTGGAAGATAACAAGCTCCAGGGACCAGCCTGAGAGGCCTCCAGGCTCCAGCTCTGGTTAAGGGTACCAATCAAGAGACGCCCGCGTCTTCCAATTAGAACTTTGGCAAGGAATGGAAAGGGAAAAGGAACATGTTGACCGAGAAGTTTCATAAAGGCATTTCGGTGATTGCCCTGAACGCGCGCTTGATTCTATGATGACCGAGACATTCCGAAAGTGCGCATGCTTGTCCTTACCAGCCAATCGCTGGCCGTGGCTGGAGCGATGGCGTTGTCGCGCTCAGCACAGGCATCTTGACAAGAGACCTCGCACATAATCTCACTGCCTCTGATCAGCTGCAGCTATTTTGGGCAATTCCTGACAATTCTCATTGCCGTAAGGCGCCGCCGGCTGCGTAGCTACAGATGGTTCAGGAAATAGAACAGGTCAGATGGACTCACGACATGGATAAATCCTGCCCGATCCTGGTAAGATGCGAGCAATTCTGAGAACAGGCTTGTTTCTTTTCGGAACCGTATCGGTTTGAGTGATGCGGTACAATGATTCGTTGATTCACAAGTGCATTGCCTTGTTGCGCACAGGTCGATCCATGCATAGACCACTGCATAGTATTAGTGTCAAGTTTCAACTTAAGATAGACCTCATGCAAATACATCGACATCACATGACGTGACTTCTTTGTGACCTTCTGTTACATTGTGTGACCCTCGAAACTTCGGTGATCTGGCAATGCAACAAAGATCGTGCGGCGCTACACGGATAAGATACCGACTTCGAACTAGTACTTAAATCAAACCTGCATCTGCCAAATCTCTCATCAGTGTCTCAGGTAAAACTCGATGACCACGGTATTTCTTCGAGGCCCATGCTGCTTGCTTGCCATCAAGCCCTTTTCTGTAAGCATCCATAAATCTCAGCGAACGAGTAGAAAACCTATAGTGTCATTAGGCTAGTGTCTCGGAATGAAGATTCGTGAGTTAGACTCACCGGCGAATGGTAAGTAGTGGCACTGAGTCCAAAGCTTGGAGCACGTTGCGTTCGAGATCAGCTTCTTTTGATGTTGCGGGAAATTCACGATAGGTCCGTTTCGAGTAGCCCCAACATTGCTCAATAAAATTCAGCTCACAGTGAAATTTAGGGAAGAAAATTGCTCGAAAGCCGCGAGCTTCGCAGGCAATCTCAAGCAGTGACTTGACACCAATGAAGTCGGGCTCGTTGTAGAGCATTCTTCGACAGCAACAACGTGCGGCCCCTTTCTCGCACTGAAACTTGGGGCATTCTGCCCGAATCTTCAGAGCCCCCTCATAACCTCGCTCCTCAAGTATTACTCCCATTCCTTTGAAGACTCCAACACGTTCATGGCCTTCCGGGTAATATAGTGACTGTGGTGATCCATCTGCGAACCTGGCGTCACCCATTGGAACCTTTTTTCTCAACACTACGCCATTTGGGCCATGCACGACCTTTCCGTTTTCGTCAACTACATTCACCTCCACGCCCCAGTTTTTTGGCTGTCGCCCTTCACCCCAATCTGTGCCATCCCACTTGTCACCATTTTTCGGAGAAAATTTAGGCATGTGCCGTGCAGACAGTGCATCATCAGCACGCTTCAGGTGCGTAGTTGCATTGTCAAATACCATGACATGATCCTCATCTGGATAGTGTTTCTCAAGGATATCCATGGCACTGGAAGCCTGCTTGAGGATATCCTCGCATGTGAAATACCCCTCACGGGCCTTTCCAGCCTTGAAAAGAACTCGAGCAGTTTCTGTTCCATCAGGGGAACGTAGCCATCCATAATCCGGGCTAACCATATCGGCGACCATCAGCGAGGCTCCCTCTCCTTTTGCATAAGGTACGGCAGTTTCACTTTCGTGAACCCATCGGATTTTTCGACGGTCATTCGCATAATAGGTGGACTCATCATGATTCCAGATGACAACTCGGCGGGCACCTGGTGGCTGAGTGAGACACTCATTGCCATTGGTTTCGTAAATTCGTGTGCGAGACAGGAGCTCAGCCCAGACAGGGAGGAAGATTGCTTGTCGATATTCCACCACATCAACTCTTTCATGCCCATCAACAAACTGGCCTGTCGGAGTCTTTGACCACCGGTATCCAATGTGCTTCATCCAGCGTTGTGCTGTTGCAAGGGATATGGTTTTAGTCAGTTTTAACCGTAATTTTACCTCTGCCCGATCAAGATATTCAACTATGTCCATCGCTCTAACATATTTTCCGATGCTCTGCAGATGCAGCAATAGTTCCAGTGCAAAGTCTTCATCTTCCAGTATGGAAGAATTCCAGGTCCCATAGATGTTCATAGGAAGGTCTCCCCTGTCTTTGCAATAAGCTCGGACCCATTCCCGGAGACGGCCAGCTAACCAAGGCCCCTTCTCGTGGGCATGTGCAGTTTTCAGTGATGCTGCCATCCAGCCAGAGCTCTTGCTCATTGAATCTGTATAATTCCAGAGAAACATTTGCATTCTTTCGAGACGAGCGCGAAGAAGTAAATCAAGTTTAGGATCCTTATGCCCCCAACCTGAGCTTCGGGGAGGCCGAAGGATCAATTTCAGGTCAACTAATGCAAGCCTAGCTTCATTGATGGTTGGTGGGGGTATAAATTGTCCAGCAAGAACTGGGGTGCTATTTGTCCATGGAATGGGTAACTCTTCATCCACCTCTTCATCATCTTCACGATCTGACAATCTGTCATCCTCTGGTTCAACGGCAAACCTTGGAGCAGGAGATGGTTCAGTTGTATTTCCAATTGATGCTAAAGGACCATTTGTGACATGCGAGAGTGGTGGATTTGTTGGGTGGCTTCCGGGGAAGGGTGTCTTTAGTTTAGTTTAGTAATGCTACTAAGGACACTGAAATTTGGTTTTTTCCTACATTCTCCTGGTTTGTTCTACTTGGCTTTCTTTTCTTCTGGCTGCTGTTATTATAAGCACCCAAGTTTGCAATTGCCGAAGGTCTTTTGCTAGGCATAATGGTTAAGTATGTGAAATTGCTCGATGCGATGCGCCATTTTGCCATTGTCACGCTGCACAGCCACAACTTAAGCTTCGGACAGTGTATCAATCACTAAAAAGCTATCTACTCATTCAGAAATGCGAATTAAGAAAATCTGTTCCAGGAGATTGTCCGCACACATGGTGTGGACAATCTCCTGGAACAGATTTTCTTAAAAGGATCTCAGCAAGAATCCTTTACTGTTTTAACACATATGTCACAAAAAGTCATGTGATCTACATGTATTTGCATGAG
>MU837042.1:73193-89180 GCA_029603245.1 Rhizopogon salebrosus TDB-379 | reverse complement strand
CTTAGAAGCGGTCCTAAGATTACAAGCGGTTTGAACTTTGCAGTGTACACTAGGCTTTGGAATATGAACACGTGACTACCGCCAGCACCACATCATGGGCTCTGAGTTTGATCATTATTGTTCGTGACAATCAATGTGTGCAGAGGATGTATGAAGTTGCATGGAAAGTGTAAATTCCTGACTCCTAAGCGCAGGCGATGTCAATGACCGGCTCGCTTGTCTCATAATATTTCAAGTAGTAAATATGATCTACTCCGTAAGATGTAAGATGTCATATACTTATGTGATGGTTCATAAAACTTTCCTCGTCCACATAGTACATTTTAGAGCAGAGCGAGCATAACATTAGCAGCAGTGGAAGTGATATCTTCAGGGTTTTCTTCCACTGCAATGAACTCGACCTTCACGTCTTGGGCCAAGATGGCATAGCGCTAAAATAACTTCAGTATGACAAAAAATCTTGAACAAATAATTTGATAGCTTACCTTGGATCGAGGTGCTCCGGGAAGCCTAGAAGCGTCGAAGAGGAGTCCCACACTAGACGTAAACTCCCCTTTGTCGTCTGCTATGAAGCGGACACCTGAGAAAATGCAATAGAGAGTTGATATTTCCGTTATGAATCGCATAGCAGGTCCTACCTGTACCTCGTGGAGCAAGTTTCTCTTTCCAGGCCCTGTAATGTGGTGAATAGACGTGCTTGGATATGCATACATGCACTCATTGCAATAGAAAGGGGTCATTTACGGCGACAACATAGATATTGCTCACACCCTTGGCTTTGAACCTTTCGTGGTCTGCAATGTACTGGGGAGCCTGTAAGCTGCACGGCGGTGTAAACGCCCCAGGAATTCCGAGCAGTTATAGCATCCGCAATATGGGTGCTTGTAATAATACGAGTATGGAAACACAATAATGTTCTCCCCAGCAAGATCGAGTGTAATGGAACGCTCAGGATCTTCCTTCTTCCCGGGTTTCTGGGGGATTGTTTCGCCTGCCTCGATCTGGGCGGCACTGAGCATCTCTGCTGCAGCAGAGTGGGCAGTATGGGCAGGACTCGTGAGAACGGAAGCCATTGTGACCAGGTACGAGATATGTTGAGTTAGGAAAAGAGGTAGACTTATATATTCTGGTGGTGCTGTAACAGTACAGATTTTGAGAGAATACTTAAGCGGAGAGAACTAGAAATGCATGACTTGATCTCCATCTCAATTGCTTCAGCTTTGATCCGTCCAACTGATAGTGATGCGTTTGGTCTCCGGCTCCCGCGCCGCATTCGGGAAGGTGACCTGCAATATCCCATCCTCCACATGCGCCTTAACTTGATCATGAGGCTGTGTGCGACAAACGTCAGCGATTAAGCTCAAGTCTTTCATGCGGTGATCGTGCCTTGATTCCCGGAGGAAGTTGTATGGTTCAAGCAAATCTCCGTACGAGCGCTCGCGGACGGCATGGCGACCTCCTTCAATGTCGGTGCTCTTCTCGCCCGAGATGGTAAGCTGGTCATTATGCACGTTGACATGGTCCAGTCATGCCAGGAAGTTCGAACGTTGCCATGATCTGGTCGTCCTCCCTCTTAATGAGATCCATTCTGTGTTCGAACTCGAAGATGAGCGCAAGCAGTTGTCTCAGCAAAGGCAGCACGCACCTAGGGAGGAATGTCATGACACGAGACTCACTAGACCAGTGCTCCGTCAAGGAAGTGGAAGACGAAAGCCTGAAGTGAATGCCAATCGTCAAAAAGACGTTCGAATTGAGTAAAGGAGTCGTATAGAAAGCGTGTGAGGAATACTTAATGCGATGATGGGTACGACAGGAACGATGGTTCGGTGGATCCTGGGCTTGGGGAGCGTCTTATATTATGTGCCTCTAAATTTGAACGCTGGGCGCTGCGCCTATCGCCAGCTCAGGTTATTGATCAAGTTGCACAATCCATGGATGCGCCGATCACAAACACGCGAATCGCTACCGGAGGTTGTACTTAAGATCGAAAAATGACGCAAAAACTGTTTCGGGCTCCTAGTTGTACTCTTGGTTACGCACTCGGCATCGAGAACAGAATGCCCAATTATCCCATCGCTGCTCGATTGATGTGACGAGAGGTTCGCTGTAACGTTGCGACCAAGGCGTGTTAGTGTCACTGCAAGATGACGTCGGAGGGAATCAAACCAGGTGGATTACGGGAGCGTACGACGCCCGCACATTGATACACGAGAAATATTAAGGTTGGCGGTGTAATGAGAAGGGACGAGATATGCAGTATCATCCTGACGTGATATAGCATGTCATTTAGCTTCCTTCAGCCCAATTGCTGCTGTCCAGTCGCATCATTCTTAACGAAAGAGATGCAAGAGTGTCAACCATGGAACAGACAAATTGGATCGAAAGTGGTAGCTGTCGAATTGGTGGCAGCGTGTAAACAAATAGTGGTTACGTACCTAGTTGACCGGTCTTTGTGACCCAGTGAAAATTAAAAAAAAAAAAAAAAAAAAAAGAAAAAAAAAAAAAAGGATAAGAACGTGAGTAAACTGGCTTGGCCCCAACGTGATCGACTGCCATGTAAAATTCCCGTTCGACTTCGAGTCATCGTACTCTCCGATGCAGATGCATACCAGTAACCCATTCGGACATAGCTGGCGTAAATTCCAATTGAAGGCTGACGCAAGCAATTACGATCGTGAGTGAAGGTATCTACACAACAAGACAGGGAACAAAGTCAACGATGTTATGATCGAGAGATATTCTGGTATTGCAGACTTGAACTCTCGTATTCTGTCAAAAACAACCGACTGCGCTCATTTGCCATAAATCTGGGCCTGACATCAGTAAATAACTATATCAGAAAGGTGATACAAACGCACGCCATCAGCTCATTGACATAATCCCTCACCAGTCCAACGCTCTCCGCGTCCATCGTAGAACTGGCGACCATCTGTGGTAGACTCACTAAATTGTAGTAGTAACTGATCAGTTGACGCTGGCACGTCACGCAAACAAGATCGCACCAAGCATCCTAAGCAGGTGTTCTGCTCCATAAATGGCACTCATATCTTTCTCCTGCCCAACTTGCACCTTGGGACCTGTAACATACTGCTTGCGAATCTCAGCGTATTGCGGACGCTCAAAACGATAGAGAAGGTTTGCGCCAAGTGAGCGGTCAAAATATACTTGCAGCCCGGAAATGATGGTCGGGAGGACAAGCTCAGGCTCGCGAAGGCTGGAAGACAGGAAGGCACATGACTCAGCAGGATATTTGGAAAGGTGAACAGAGGAGCTGACGTGGTGCTCTTCCCAAGGCTCATCACATAATCTTGAAACTCCTGAAGGATCCCGACGACTGTTGGGGCTCTTGGTAAGGTTACCAGCTTGCGAACATTCACTATTGAGTTAATAAGCAGAAACAAAAGCAACACGACTTTACCTGACTATTCTTTGTGATCGCTTCCCAGTCATCCACAAGCAGCACCTTCAGCACCTCTGGAACATTCAGCTTCATCTCTGGCTTCTTGCTGCTATCATCCTTTCATAAAATTGATCAGTACAACCACTCAGGTCGCACAAGAGTGCACCAAGCAACAAGTGAGACGGTGAGTCAACACACCTCCTCTCTCCCTCTTTTCGTTCCTCTGCCATCTTTGCGCCCAAGCCCGCCACCACGCGAGGAGCTACCGTCTTTTGTGGCGCCCCCACCATGGGCCTTCCCTTTTGAAGACGACCCCGAGGTAGATGCAGCCGCGCTGGCCTGCGCCATAAGGGCCTTCTGGAGCTGCACATTGGTGTCATTAAACTTGAGCAGCCGTGTGATGGGCACCCATTCATCCCACCTAGCCACCTGTACGTAGGCAATAAAATGACCCAAAACAAAGAATAACGCACGTCTGCTTCCACCCCTTGTAGTGCACGAAGAAATGGGGGCCGACCGTAGAAAGCTTGGTGTTGGTTTCATCCCACGTCTCCGCTTTCAGAATCTTCGCCTCATAGACGAGGGGCCCATGATAGCATAAGACGCGCTCACCGACTGTGAATGATAGAGACATTCGATGCGCGGAACTTCATATGAGGGTTTGATTTTGTTTGGAAGAGTGCTGACTTACGTAAGATACACGTTCGACTGTATGTTGTCTATGCGGCTGGTAAGTTTTGAGACTCCGCTCTCTTGCTTCGTCCCACTACTGGCACGCTCAACGCAAGAGTTTTTCGGCCCAACGACAGCTGCGCGCCACGCGCTAGTCCTTTATCTCGCACCCGCCCACCTCTCCCTCAGGAGCTGTGTCTCGCGGATTTTAATTAGTACTTTCCTTACACGCGTCACTTGGTGTCCGAAGTGACTTTGGGCTCTTAGTGGCCACCCGCCCAGTCACGGCTCACTTCGGACCCCCCCAGGAGTGGCGTTTCGGGCCGAGAAACCCTTCGGGTTTCAGCCCATTATTTCTCCCTCGCTGAGAAGTTGGTGTCTATATTGCAGGACGTTTGAGACTTAGGGGTCCTCAAGTATGGAAGCGATCGGAGGGTCTGGCAATAGCAAGCCTCACGTACCTTGAAGTGTTTGATACATGCCTTCAACTTCGCCGATAATCTAGGCACTTGAACGGCGGGGCATATATTTTTATCAATCCTAAGGCATGGCAGAGACGAAAGCAAGTAGTAAAACATAGGGTACTCATAGGAACGAAACATAAAGGAAACTTCAAGCGCAAAAACCCGTGTCATCATTGGCCCGGGGCGGGCTATTAAGGTTGAAGCACAGGCTGGCGACTGGTCGGGGTGGGTACTGTGAGGGAGAAAAATTAGCATTTGTCGTCCTGCTAGGGACGGCGGGACTATCTTGACACGAACCTAATGCTCCCTGGATAACCGCAGTCGGCCACTTAGAACAAAGCCTCACGAATACAAGGCCAGCGTCTTCATAAGTGCCTCACAAACGAGAACGTAAAACCAGCTGCATGTGATTGGGGGATTTCGGCATGCAAATTCACGAATGTCGCCGCATATTCTGCTCGAGTATGAAAAATGAGCGCGTTGACGGATTGCTCATGTTCATACAGCAGGGATAAACTCACGGCTAGGATAGCACCACACTCGTCTTCATTTCATTACCGTCGCGCATTACAGGCCTCACAGAATCTCTTCGTTGTCCGCGTCGGGGACAGGGTCCAATCATACACCTCATCATACTCTATCTTCAGTTTCTTCGCCAGCCCTCTGAACAGACCTCGCAGACCTTCGTAGTCTGGGAGGTCCTCGAACTCAAGCCCCCTTGCATAGTTAAAGAAGACTTCAAACTCCACAGGAAGGCCCACGGTGAGCACCGATAAAGCCTCGAGTTTCTTGTCCCGGATAGCATCCCATGTCTCAGCAACTGTAGCACCTTTGATTTTCCGCCAAGGTAACGTGCCGCGCAGAAAATAGATCAACATGTAAGCAAGAGATTCTAGGTCATCTCGTCGAGAGCACTCTATGAAGATATTAGGTCAACTACGAACGTTATAACACAAATCGCAACTCACCGATGCCGTTATGCGCGTTGATAGATGCAAAAAGGGATGTACCCACGCCATGATGGTCGTCCTGCCGATACGGGATGTGGGTGCTTGTTTTGGGATCTCGAAACTTCTTCGCGAGTCCAAAATCGATCACATTGACCAAATGTGCTGCGCGGTCTGTCCCCATCACGAAGTTGGCAGGTTTCACGTCGCGATGAATGAAATCACGCGAATGGATAAACTGGACACGGGATATCTGGAGTGTGTGGAACGCGTCAGGTATGTGATAGAAAAGCGCGGGAAAAGGAAGGTTCGACACTGCTTGACATCAAAGATGACTCTTCGAGGCCTCAACGCGCTCGAGAAGGACCACCATGGTGGATAAGATATATCCCACGCTTCAGGCGATACCGAGATAATTAGGAAGACTAACCAGCTGATCCGCAAGAAGAAGTACAGTCTTTACGGTGAAATGACGGTTGCACATCTTGAATAGGTCTTCGAGGGATGGTCCCAGCAAGTCGATCACCATAACGTTGTAATCGCCGTGCTTTCCGGACCACATAATCCATGGAACGCCAGGGCCACCCATGAGGGTCTTGTAGACCTTGGACTCCTGCTTGAGGGGACTGTTTCGTGCAATAGCTGGTTCTAATTTGATTGCGACCTCCTTCCCAGCGATGGTATGTACTCCAAGAAACACCGAGCCTATTTGACATCGTACGGAATCAGGGGAAAAAGTGAAAATTTGGTACAGAGAGGGATAGTTACCACAGCCTCCAATAGCGATTTCCTCCTCAAGCCTGTACTTTCCACCAAACGTAAAATCCATGATAGTCTCAAGAGGGAGGAGCTCGATAACGACGGGAACAACGAGTACGGATATTCACAGACCTGAAGAGTGATAGCTGCCGTCTCAAACTGCCCTTATGTACACGAAGATCAATGTGGGGGGAGAGAGAGGAGACGCGGAAGAGTGGCGCGTTTCGGTTTGTGGGTGCTTATGTCACCTTTCGAAATTTCAACTTCAACCTCCACGGTGTTCCTGAAATGGAAATCACGAGACCGTGTCGCGAACTCTGCATTGGCTGCATAGACTTGTCCCCCGCTCTTTCCCTGCTGATGCGAAAGTCAGGGAACTCGCCATGAGCCTAAAGCACTGCACTAATCGCATCAACGCTGTCCTACTCGTTGGGTATAAGGCGCTCTTACGGCAGTTAATCACCGCATTAAACAGTACACGGCGGCACGTAAGTACTTACTTATATCGCGCACTATTGTCTACAACATTAATTTCCTCAATATTATCATAAATAATTTGGCGGTACTTATCGCTGACAGTTTCGTTGTACGCGTCGTGCTTAGGTTTGTTATTTGGACCACACTTAACCTTGACCGCCAGGGCACAGCTGCATGCCAGGACATAAAAAAAGTGTTCCCTCCCTTGGCAATGACGCCCCCCTACGCACCAGCAGACTTGGGAACTCTTTGTCACCCCAACGCGAATTCCACAAACTAGATCGTTCCTTCATTCGATACCATGTTTTTATTTTTAATCCACGATCGATCGGCCAGGCATGTTTCTGGAGATTTGCACGATTGGGACCCAGTGTCCGAAATATACGCACCTGTCCGTACATCGCGGTGCTTGAGCGGCTTGCTGTTTGAGGAGGCAAGCTGTACCAGGACTTTTGATACTCTTACCGACCAGATCCTTGACGTTTTCTGAAAATTTCTATCGCCGGGGTGACTGTGACAAGAGTGAACCGCAGCTCCCTCTTTGAACACTACAAACATTATCTGGGTGAGGAACCATAAGCAGCAGAATAAGCCCCACCATCCTGGCGTATCATACTCCGCAATTTGATGCTTAATAACTTCTCGAGATCGAACTTTGCCAATACGTAAGTCGCACAGGCGGCAATGAAGGGATGGCTGAGACGCCAATTTATGGCAAGAAGAAGCAGAACGCGCTTGGGCGACTCCCGCAGGAGATTGTGGTTCGCTCAGGCGACATTGGATTGGGTCGGAAAATCATCCGAGTTCAACAGTTGCCTACCAGCCGACATCAGTTCATACAAAGCTTTGCCACTCACGTTGCCATCCCTAACCGAAAGTCAGATTGAGACACCAATCACCAAATTGATGGTGCTGTTTTCCAACGAAATCAAAGCTTGCTATCATGAAACTCCTATCCTTCGCGCTGAAGTGGGAAGATCATGATATAAAACTCGCAAGAGGTCACTCATATTTGCCCACCACCCCCGGCCTGCCATTATGGTTCAGTTACATGAAGGTATCAGACGAAATAAGTCGGGGCCTCATGCAGGCCGTGGTGGCTACGTATCGAACTACTTGTCAAACTGCTCTTTTACAAATTGTTTGATAAGAGTCGTGATGTCCCTTTTCACGGGGAGAGGCACAGTTGCTGGGGAAGAGCAGGGGAAGTCAGTGACACTGACGAACGATTGAGTGGAAATTAACACTTTGCGCGTGCGAGAGCAATTCCTGCTGGATCGCCCGAAGAGAGAGCGGTTCCAAAGTTCTGTTGTTATCTATTTCATTGATTGGAAGTTAGGCGCACGAAAACAACAACAGTAGGACAAACCTTTGGCGCGGTGCAGAAGATCATCTGTCCATCCGCTTTCAGACAACTTAAGAGACAGGAGATGCAGCAATCTGAGTGTGAAAATTTCAGGACATAGCCAATGATTGAATATAGAACAAACACCCACCGATCCCATTCTCCGTTCTCGATCATTCTCCGCTGAACTTCTGCATAAAGCGTATCAATCTCCGTGGCCGACTTGGACATGGCCAGTTCCTCAATCCCTGCTATTTCAACGGGAGATAGGATCTTGATCGCCCCGCTAGTTTCCTGGAGGTGAGACCATGAGCACCAAACCTGAATGAAGGGAGTTTAACTGTCACTGGAAATCACGGCGCGTGCTTGATGATTTCGGAGTCCTTGGCTATAGTGTATGTCGACGCCCTGTCGCGGGTGTCGGTGCGTAAATGCAAATTTGGCGAGAAGATATGTACAACCTTCAAGTTGGGTCCATGAAACGCCCGACAACAGAATGAGATCAATGTCACGTGTGGGAACGCGTCATTCAAATTTCACGCGTTCTAAACTTTATTCATTATAATGCAACGGGGGTATTTATTATAACTTATAAGTCTATGTGGTGAACATCTGCCGTTCGGTACTACTTAGTGGCGCGTATCATCGAGCCCAAAGCTTTTCGGTAAGTAAATATGGAAGCGCATGATATCGGTATTTTTGTGACTCTTCCTCACTGCGGATCCAGCCGACCCACAGACTTCACTTGCTGACAGTTCTACCATATAGCCCTACTTTTTTCCTGGTGAAATATTATGTGCCTTGACTGCGCGCGTCAGCGCAATGCCAGATACAGGTCCAGTTGCGTACGACCGTTTATCTTCATTACCTTGTGCAAGACTTCCCTCCACACTTACACCTGCAGGCCATAGTATCGAGCGACACATCTGGCACGTCAATTGTAGTGCCACCGTGTTAGAACATGGGCTGTTATGCAATGGAAGTGAACGGGACTAACGTTCCTTTGTCATCGTCGAATCAGGCTTGATCACAATCTAGGTTCAGTACGTTCAGTACTCTAAGTTTCAACCACGAAACTTACAATACATAACAAGATAGTCCATAATATGTGTGGTATGCAGCATTTTTTTTATCAGCGCGTAAAATGGAGGTAAGACGACAACTACTACTTTGATATTTGAGTATGCATAGTGAGTATCGAAGGAAAGTATATACAAGGTACTATTCGTACTATATGATCCATTCATGATATGTACAAATGTGAAGAGCTTGGATCCAAACAAAGAGCAAGTCAACCAACCGAATTTGACATTTGATATCGCCCTACATGTCTCCCATGAAACCGTACATTGGGCCGGAGCATCATGCATTGCCTATGCAAGCTGAGTAGTGGTGGACGTCCCATTCATCTGGCTCAGGGCAGCGTTTGCCTTCTGAAGGTCGTGCACGCTAAGGCTCTTGAATGCCCCTCCACCAGGTGTGCTGGCCCCAGAAATCACGGATGATGTGCGCGAGCGCACTTTCATGACGAGAGGGCTGACAAGTGCGCTCAGTAGAAGTCAAGCAGTTGATAATGTTGCAACACTTACAAAGGGTATTCGTCCTCTTCATCTTCCCCTGTACCGTGGCGTGGCCAGAGACCTCTGTAATCGCTAGTCTCCAAGTGTTGCATCTATAGCGCATTAGCACGGCTCAACCTACCATAAGAATGCCTACCTCCTCCGTAAGTGTTCCCATATCGCCCGGAGTCGCGAGTCCCGACATCCTCAGCATCGGGCTGGCATGAACAGAAAGCGGGAACTCCGAACCGAAGCCCCAGTCCATTTCTTCTACGTTGTCCTCATCAGCGCCGATGAATGCATCTGGATACGCCCGTCGAAGGGCAAGTATCCGGGCCTTCTCGTATTCGAGACCCAAGTTTTTCCAGTCTAGAAGTGGCGAGAGACGCTCGACGCGGTTTCGCTGATTGATCCGCTGGCGCCGTGTCTTGTTGACAAAGTCAAACATCGAGTTCGCAAGGGCATTGACGCTTTCATCAATGGAAGTGGTGCGTCGATCGATGATGTAGATGCCCTCGTCAGAGGGATCGTGGATCGAATCCGCCATGAAGCACCCGAATCCAGAGAGATTGGTTGTCACACTAGGGATACCCATCTACTGAAATAAGCTCAAATTGCGCGAGACAAAGGGAACACAACGCACCACGGTGCACTCCGCAGGGGTGTATCCCCACGGTTCATAGTAACTCGGAAATACACCCAGATGACAACCTCGGACGAATTCTTCATAATCGAGACCCAGTATCGGATTATTTGAATTCAGGAATTCGGGGTGAAACACGACCTTGACACGATCTCCAGGTGTGTTGAAGAGACGCACGCGACGTAGCTGATTGAGGATGGGATCGTTCGCATCGTCTGTCATATTATGTGTAACGATCGGGGGAAGAGTGTGCCGCTTGAGTGCGAAAATGCGGCGTTTCAACAAAACTTGATCCTCCGCGCTCAGAAGGGTTTCCGGGGATACCTCTGTGCGACCCTCGCCATGAAACCGTGCGGCATGTTCGAAGATACGTGAGCCAACACGGGCCTGTACCTCGGTGACGGTGTCGCGCAGCTGCTTCATGACCGCCTGACCCTTGAGGGCCTCGATAGTATAACTATTGGTAGCAGCGGGCATGATGATGAACGCGACGACTGTAGTCTTGCTCCCACTTTGCCGGAGGCGGTGATTGAGACGGGCAAGGGATTCGATAAACATATCGACGCCCTTGTTACGATACTCATACCGGCCAGCTGTGAACATCTGGTGGCACGCTATTAGCGAAGAAAGATACGGAATAGCACGACGTACATAAATGGTGTTATCAAGATCGAAATCGTAATGACCATAGAAATGCCCACGAACAAACTCGTTGATTTTCTCCTTAGAAGTCGCATGAAGGTTCTGGAATTCATGCATTGCCTGGAACTTGACTACATTCAAGCCGTTTGGAAGGACACCATCCGGCTTTCTCTTCAAAAGGTGCTCGCTCTCCCACGCAGTGATTCCGCTGACGGTCGTAAACACATCTGCGCAGTGCGCAGCGGCGCGCTCAATGCAGTAGCGGTGATATATGCCACGCTTGCCAGCTTCATGGTCAACATCAAAGTAGGCAAGATTGTTGTAGAAATCAACACTTCCGGCGCAGAGATAGCGGCCAAGCAGCGTTGCGTGTGTCGTAAAAACGGTGGTAATATCGATGTGACGTTTGCGGGCGAGGGGAATGGCGAGTCCTGCCTGCCATTCGTGGAAGTGGGCAACGACAGCTGTATGAGCTTGATGTGCAACATACTGCGTAGTGGTAAGTCGAGGCTAGATTAGGAGGGAGATATAACATTTACCTCGCCGAGAAACCATGCCACAAGGTAACCGAAGGTAATGGTTTCATTTGTCTCGTGGTCGTTGGGGGGAGAGGGAATGCCTGCAAGATTCCAAAGATCGCTTTTCCACTCGTCAAGGCGGTGATATTGGCTACCTGTATCGAACAGTAGAACTCGGGGAGCACCCTCGATGAGCCACCGGCCATAAAGACATTTTACACCTTGCGCCCTCATGGACTCAAGTGTTGCGACTAAAGCAGGGTCTGTTGGTTCCTGTGTTTCGACCTCCATAGGGGCTGTCTTGTAAATGAGGGGTCCAATAAGAGTGTAGCGATCACCGTACGTCTGCATAGTCACAGGGACCTTGGTCTTGATGACTGTATATATTCCTCCAACTTTATTGGCGACCTCCCATGCACACTCGAAGAGGATTGGTTTGTGGACACCGCGCTTCAAAGGCTCATCGGGCATGGCGATGGTGAGCGATGGGGGAGAGGTGGTTTGAGGCACCACATTTGCGGATGTGGAGCTGGCCATTGGGTATGGTTCGAACGTTCCAAGGTTGAGCGAGATTCGCTGGGGTGATATAGGACTGACCTCATACCCACGTGACTCTTATCAACTTGGAGTCGGCGGACCGAGAGCCGGGAGAAGCACCGGTTTTGCTGGCAAGATCTAATCAATTATTATTACTTACATTTTCGAGATTCTATACCTTGCTGCTTTTGTAACCCTGCCATGTCCAGCTCTTTTGGTCTTCATGTTCAAAAAACCATATCCCCTCACAGCGGTCATCCGTATCATGTAGAAACATACCCTACTTCTAGCGATCTCAATCGCATTATCGAAAGTGCAGCACAGTCACAGAAAGAGTGGATGAGGTCGACACTGGACAATCGTATCACCAGAGCTCGCAAATTCATTGTGCGTGCGCCATCTCTAAACTCGCACTTGCAAAGTTACATGAACCTTCTAGGAGAGATTTGCTACTCTTGCCGATCGAGAAGCACCCGCAACATATGATCATGGTCCGCTTGGACATCATAACCTTGCTGAAGAGCTATGCTATCAGATGGGCAGGTCCATATTTCTACGCGTGAAGACGTGAAGAATATGCTGATTTGAATCGTGCATAGGCCTGTCGATCAGTGCTGGGGGGAGTTTAGAGGATTCCTGCAGCGTGCAACCTACATGACTGACATTGCTGAATCTTGTCTCTCGGACATGACCTTCTCAGATAATCAACCTGGGACCAACCGCTTCATTAAACGTGTTCCCCTCGGTGTCATTTTCGTCATTGCCCCATGGAAGTGAGCTTATTCTGATCTTAAAGAGACTAATTATTCATCTGTTCCAGCTACCCATATCTTGTCATGATTAATTCTGTGCTCCCCGCGCTGATCGCAGGAAATGCTGTTATTCTGAAGCCTTCCCCGCAAACACCTCTCACAGCCATACGATTCAAACAAGCTTTGAATGATGCCGGATTTCCAGCGGATCTCATACAAGTCGCGCATCTATCACCACCTCTCACCCAATATGTTGTGCAGCACAAGCTAGTCAATTTTGTCGTGTTTACAGGCAGCGTTGCAGGAGGGAAAGCGATTGAAACGGCGGCAGTTGCTGCAGAGGGATTCAAGGGCGTTGGATTAGAGGTGCTGCATTTACCCATCGCTTTCTTGTATCGAATTGCTAAAAAACATGTAGCTTGGAGGAAAAGACCCGGCCTATGTTCGAGCAGATGCGGACCTGAAAGATGCAGTGGTACAACTGGTTGATGGTAGGTCCATAATATGTATCTGTTATTCGTCTTACCAACGTACGCAGGTGCAATGTACAACGCCGGACAAAGTTGCTGCGCAGTTGAGGTAAACGGAACATTGCTTGCAATATCGAAGTGAGAATTCGACTGATCTGAACAGCGAATCTATGTTCACGAGTCCGTGTACGACACCTTTGTGAGTGAATACGTCAGCGAAGTTCAGGTGAGTCATAACCCTCTGTGGGATACCTTGCATCGCTGGACTGCAAGTCTAGAAGCTTGTATTGGGAGATCCTACGAATAAGAAAACTACTCTCGGTCCTGTGATCAGCATCGCCAGTGCGGAAAAAATTCGCAAGCAGGTTTCTAGTGCGGGTAAATATACCAGACCCACGGATTGCGATATTTGTGGCTGATCATATTGTAGTGCAAATGGGCGCAAAGGCACTCTTACCCGAAACCCTGTATCCAAAGGCAGAATCGTGAGTCCATGTTTATGCTACGGAGGCGGATATTCAACATTTCTAGGGGCACTACGTTCGTTGCACCTCAAGTTCTGGTCGACGTGAATCATGGTGAGCTTTCTGTGTTACTGTGTCCTTTGTTCTTGTCTTGAGATTTCAAAAATAGCGATGGAGATCATGAAGGTCAATCCTTCCTCTTTATGGAAACCCGTTTCTAACGTTAATGCAGGAAGAGACGTTTGGGCCTATAATTGGCATCCAGAAGGTGACCTATTCAGCATTGTCTTTGAGACCAGAAATGTACTTTAGCAGGTCACATCTGATGCAGAAGCGATTGACCTCATGAATGACTCCGAATATGGCCTCACTGCTTCCATCTGGACCAAGTCATTGGATGACTTCAACACTCTGAAAGACCAGGTGCAAGCTGGAACGATCTTTCTCAACAAGTGCGGGTTCCTTGTGTAATCCACGGAGACACCATTTTGATTCATGTACTTTAAGATGCGATGCTCTCGACCCTGCTTTGTCCTGGACGGGCATTAAGAACAGTGGACGTGGCGTCAGTCTGAGTAGATTCGGTGCGTTCACGTTGATGCAACTCCCGCTGACACCACTCAAATGGTCGTAGGATATGACCAACTTACAAGGCCGAAATCCATCAACATGCGGATTAACCTAAATTGACACTGGTTGGAGTGTACCATAAGCCTCCACACGATAAGACAATAAAATAGCGGAAGTCAATAGTTCGGTTCCCAAAGCAATATTATTGGATCTTGTAGGCTGTCGTCAGTTACGACCCAGGAGTCAGCGATGTCAAGACGATAATTGAATCAGGACCCTCAAGTGTATTGTGGGAAGTTATCTCCGACGCGTAGACACCTAGTCTGGTACACAGCAATACAATCATCGCCAGACTTGCGCACTTATGGGCCAGTCATGGCACGTTGCAAGTGTTCGCCCAGCGACGCATATACTTACGAGGCACTTCCAAGAGATTATTGTTCACCGCTCAGGGTGGCTAAAGCGGGTACTGGATTATGATTTACTCACTACCATCTCCTCACCTTCAGCCTGAAGAATGCTCTTTGTCTGAGGAGCTGGCAAGGTTCGGGATCGGACACCATAGGTTAGTCAGCCATAGTTATTTGCACCCATTATCGTCAGAAAACTCAGTCGAATGGATATCACTGTAGCTTATTCACTGGCTGTGATAGCCATGCCACGTAGGCGCGTCTACCAAAGGGAATGATGCTTAGCCGGTTGTTGATGCCACATGTGGAATCGCGGCTGGAAAAGACGATGGTGTATGAATTGAAGGTCGGAATACGATACTACACTTTATACCGACGACCTGTCTTCGTAAAGAAGGTCTGAAGGACATACACCTGAAGACTATAATGTCGTTCAGCTATTCCGAATTGTAGAGAAAATTGCACTGACATGGCCATGCCCACGATGCCTAAACTCTCTAGAACCATATACCAGAACAGGCGGCTAAATAACAAGTAAGTGACCGAGTCGCAGGGACATGAGACATCAACCAACTTTTGTGTCGACTTCACCAAGGAGAATCCTCTGTTTTCTCGCGTGTGGAAGCTTGGGAAGTAGTGTCAGCACATATAACTTGAGACGATAACTAAACACACTATTTTTGAGTACGCTTGATGCTCATGAGCAGCGAATTCAATCGGAATGTGCTCTCCTCCAGTGCACTGGTGTGATCGGCCACCTGTCCTGGCTTCGCAGGTGCCTCCCTGCGAGGCTCACTCTCCACCATGATGTCGAAGTCAACCAGCTTCTCTGTGAGAGTCGACATGTCATTCTCGAAACAGAACGAGTACTCCCCAACGGTATTGGCAGTCAAAACGTAGTCGCCTTGCCTTTCGCGCTTGCCATCGAGTATGACCTTCTCATTTGGATCTTTGACGTCGAAGTCTATGTCGAATGACCCTCCGGCTTGAACCTAGTTTGTGCAAAGCTCAGTTTGAACTGACGCCGAATGCCATCTGACATACTGCAAAGTAGAACTTGGGCACGTTCAATACAACTCAACAAACGTGAACACGTCGTGCTCACCCCAATCTTTTCCCCTGCTTTGTCTGCATCGACATAGAAACACAAACGCTCGTTTGCTGCAATGGAAGTAGTCAGCGCCGAGCTCCTTGCGGGTCGGGGAAATGATAAGAAGAGAAGACAGTTATACAGAAGAAGTAAGGAAATCATGATATTGTTGAACAAGAGTAGGCTTGAGCATTGAGACTATAGGCATTGCCGCCATGCCGGTATTGAACTACAAACTCCGCAAATTCCAAGGCCCAAGGTAATTTAG
>MU837042.1:62481-73183 GCA_029603245.1 Rhizopogon salebrosus TDB-379 | reverse complement strand
TTAGGTCGGCCTCGCCAAATTGTATTGATTCGTCAAATGCTACTTCCGAAATGTACTCACAACACTCCGATTGCCCCCAATTTGTCTTTCCGATCGCGACTAACGATGCTAAGGCTCTAGCCCCAGACGCCATGACCACTTGTTCCGATGCTTTCCTTTCATCCCCGGTGCGATATCTCACCACAGGCTCTGCCCTTTCCCACAGTTCAGCACAACACACCCTTTATCAGTGCTCTCAACCTGAAAGTTTTTATCGATCCATGTCGTTTCCGTCTACTCCTTTGCGCCTCTGTGTTTCGTCTCCTCCTTCGCCACGCTTCCAGCGATTATCTCGCGTGTATTCTGCACCTTACACCGGATCGTGGGTGGAACAAGAGTTGTCCTCCTCGCCAAGTCCCCTTTCCAAGGTTCCTCCCATACCCGGATGTGGTCCATCCCCTCCAATTCTTAAACTCGAAGGAACACCATTTGATCGTCATTTCAACTTGTCGCAATCATGGAGCAGCTCTAGTCCCGACATGTCTCCCATAGCTAGGAAGACTTCTGATGGGAACCCGACTTATTCTCCACGTGAAGGAAAAAATTCGTGTCATCGCTTTTCTGGAGGGTCCGATCTTGCAAGTCCATGGTTGCCGATGGGCAAACTTCCTTGTTTGAATTTCTCCGAATCTCGTACGTTCCCACCAGACCGCACTTCAAGTCCTGCCATGCATGCTAGTGGACTGTCTTGGTCTCCTGTGTCTTCACTCTCTACTCTTACTTCCCTTTCGTCTCCCGATCGCTCCATTAGCGACGATGTTCCTGACGCTCAATCCTGTACTCTACCAACGCGGTCACCCATTTTTGGATGCAATCCAACCACGGATCGATATGCCAATGACATCAATGAGCCGGAATTTACCCCTCGAGATTCGCTTTGCACAGCTAGCCGTCTGGTCCCCGTGCGGAGTCGCAAACGCGCTCTTCCCGAAGACCACGATGAGGAACTGCCTGCGGGTCGCACAAAATGCGCACGTACTGTTGGCCCTAACGTTGTCGGTCTTACATCCCAAACTCTGGCGACCCTTCCTGGTGTACCATCACAGCGTCGCCTTCCGCCAGAGGTCTCTCCCCATCCGGGATTCCCCCTCTTCCATCGACGTTACCCTATAAGCTCGTTCCTACAACTTGATGACGAGGCGTAAGTTACATCTCGCGTGCTACTCGGAGCTGACTGTGCATAGTGCTTTCCCTATCTCTCGCTCCAGACACACCGGTGGTATCTATAACTCTCCGCGCGATCCGCGTGATCTATATACACCCCGCTTCGTGAAAGGAAAAGGTAGGACTAAGGTAGGACTCTGTCCCATCTGCATTGAAAGCCCTTCGCGCGGTGGACAGGGTCAAAAACTATGGTTATCTACGAAATTCTCTGCGTTCAAGTGGTGACCTAGCTTTCCTCGTAGTTCATACGATTATGCTAACATCTACTTTCAGGGTAATCTCGCGACCCCTCTTTCATACATTTACGTTTTTGCCAGCTATCATATGCAGTTTGCGCACGGTAATTGTCACTTGAATGACCATTCACCTGTTGAAAGAGTATGTTTTAGGAGTGTCAGCGATGACGGGACGTCCATTTTCGCCCCCAGTATCCTACAGAACAACTAGGCGCCGCCAACCACTCAAAATGGAGCGATCCGAGATTATCGAAGGAAAGTGTCATGTATGCAAAAAGTGGGTCCCGATCGAAAGTATCAAAGATTGTGAGGTGAAGGTATGAAGATCGTGCCGACCTCTCGACATTTCTCATGATACCCATCAGGTCAAGGAATTATTCTGGTACGAAATCAGCAAGGTACAGCGAGGTAATGAATGGACTCACCTTCATATTTAGGTGGAAACATGCTGCAACCTGCCACCAAGGGTCTCAAGTTGCAGGGGATGATGACTTCTATGAACAAGACAATGTCTTTTGTCGCCTAGAAGAACTCAACCTCTGAAGTGTCTTTCTATTTCATTCACTCTTTGCTATTGTATTGCCATACAGAACCGTTGTACACGTTTGACTTTGCATGCTGTTATAGTCTCTAATACGTTATGGCATGTGCAATTGCTGGATAAAAGCGCTCTCAGGGGAATGCGACAAACAGAGTACGTATAGCAACATAGCGCGCTTGTCTCTTGAGTCGATCGTCAAACCTCGGCTGTGTACCTCGAAAGCAGACTCTGACAATGCTCCCAAGATCCAAAAACCACTACTGGGGAGAATCGCCAGCACCAGTATAAAACGTGAGTATGAAAGGATATGATATCATTGCTTCGAACAACTAAGTCCTGCCTGTATGCAGGGACCCAAGTGAAATTCATCTCGATCTCGTCTAGCTAATGTCCATGGCATCACCGCCGGAGCTTACAGGTGTTATATCTTCGCTAACAATTAAGCTTCTTATGTTTTCTGTCTTCCATGCTGTGGTCCCTCTTCTAAACGTGTAACGGCGTTCCTTCTCTACCCGCTCATTGGGCTTGACAAAATTGCGAAGCATCTCCGTGTGTGTGGCGGTAATGACACACGCGTCCACGTTGGACCCTGAGCCAAGGTCATTGAAGATACCAGCTGAGATGGCCGCTGATACTAGCGCCAAAGCTTCGCCGCGCTAGATGAGACTGAGATTGAGTATTTGCCTGGTAAGGCGACCGTGACTCATACCTCCATGTTTGGCTTCCAGCTACTTTCAAAGACAGCCATTGCTGCTAAGCTTCCAGAGCCCATGGTCACGTAGGGCAATTTGTCGGTAGATCCATGGGGATGGATGGTGAAAAGATGTGGCCCAGTCGAGTCAACCCCGCCAAGGACGAGAGCAGCTCCAACACCGCCCTGGTATCTATGCATCGTATATGAATAAGATATGACACAAAAGATGATTGAGCTCACCGGAAGAGATATTGCTTCAGCATAGTCATCGCAGTGACAACTCTGGGCGCTCTGCCGGTAGACAGAGCATGAAGCTCCATATTTGATGATATCGAGGCGGTAGTAAACTCAGTGTCCGCAGCAGTACCTGCACCGCAGCACCGGATCGATTCTGTTATGTAGTGGATCTGGGGATGATTGTATGAGCTAGAAGTAAGGGAGGTGTTGATCTCCGGGGGCAGACCTTTTCACAGTTCTTATCTGCAATAATTTCTCCCTCTGTAGCACGCGTGTCCGCACCAAGGATGATGCCATCTTTGAAGAGGCAGCCTACGATGGTGGTACCAGTGCTAGTCGCCTTTGGAAGGGGTATGCCTTTCTCCTGGAGAAAGTTATTTCTACACGACTGTTAAGATAATAACAGAGGAGAAGGTGGTGCAATCTGACCTGACAGCGTTAGAGAAATCAAAACCAGGAGATCTGAAGACAGATGATTGGGACATGGTGGAGGAGGATAATCAAGTGAAGCTTGTCCAGTCGTGTTACGCGTCGGACTGAAGGACCCCTTGAACCTATATTTCCATATTTGATCACAATTGGCACCGCCGGGCTCCTTTGCTGCGCTCTGCTATCACCACTGCCCTCAACTCGAAAGTCGACAAGTCAATCCCCTCCCTCTCAACTTCTTCTATCACTCCAAACATAAATTCTACTAAATGGACGGCTGGAACAAACTTCAAACGAGCATTTCAGGCCTGAATCTGGGGCAGTCCGCCAACAAGCTGGCAAAGGGCTTCAACTCCAGCGTTCAGGCAACCAAGGAGCGTCTAGGTCAGGTTGCACCAGAAGAGATTACCGAGTTACCTCAAGGTGAGCCAGCCCTTCTACACTCTGGATTTTGAAATGTATCCTTTATTCCAGAGTACAAGGATTTGGAGGCTCGCGTCGACGCGTTGCGTCAGGCACACATCTCGCTTTTCAAGTTCGTGCACTTTGCTTGTGTACTTGTCAATGACTCACCTCCACCTAGGATAACAAAGGCCTATGAAACTGAGTCATATGATTACCCTACTCAAATTCAAGAATCTATAACAGAGCTCTCGACTACTATTGGACATGGCATCACTAACTTCGCCGCAACAAACCTGAAAGGCACCAACCTTCCTGCACCCTCACCTGTCGCTCCTCAACTGGCCCAACACAAGACTCTCCCTCATGCTCTATGTCGCGCTGCGACCAGCGCCGCCGCCGCCATGCAACGCACCCCTGGTGGCAATGAAGATAAGCTTGGCAGAGCGTTGACCGTATATGCGGAGGTCTTCGATAACATCGCATTGGCTCGTATTCAGCAGGACGAGTCTATTCAGAAGCAGTACCTTTACCCGTGGCAGACGACTCTCTCGACTTCTATCAATGTCGCTATGAAAGCACGCCAAGCCGTCCGCGTCAGCAGACTTGAGTTGGATGCTGCTAAGCAGACGTCAGTATTTCTACCACGTACTAGTTTTCGAGTACTTACATTTTTCCGATATAGCTTGAAGTCTACAAGTCCCGCTAAGCAGGAGCAAGCAAGGCTTGATGTTGAGAATGCAGAGGATGACCTCGTTCAGAAGACTGAGGTTGCCATTACACTTATGAAGACGGTTCTTGAAAACGTATGTCAAAAGCACTTACTTTTATAGCATTTTGCCTTATTGTTTGCAGCCAGAACCCTTGAAGAATCTCAATGAACTTGCAAAAGCTCAGGTATTTACTTTATTAACAAAAGAAGCCACTCTGGACTGACCTTGTTTGCCAGCTACTTTACTATGCAGCAGCAGCCGAAGCCCTATCTTCTGCACAAGGAGAGATTGAAGAGCTTAGCGTTGCCGCAGAGGGAGAATACAGGTAACATTTTTCTCTTTTATCAATACGATCGCTCACACCTTCTTAGGAAGTCTCGCGATCATTGAAGTACCCCCACACTGACATGATGCATGTATTTATGTTGCTGGCGTGTCCGTAGTTTTTACTTACCGTTACTGTTTGTTGCCCCTCGTATGTCTCCATCTGTTATAAGTACTCAAACTGGCTTCGGACAATAAAGTAGTTCTACTTGATGAACTGCCCGAAGTTGTCTGGACGTCTTCGGTTGTAGGTTTTGGTGGCAACACTTGAAGTACGCCGAAAACGACCCAATTGTCACGACAGGCACGTGACATCAAGTAGTGGCCCAAGAAGTTGGCACAGTTGGCAATAAGAGTGCTATGGGCCACATGGACTCCAAGCTCAATATAACTACTTTAGAAGTTCGCCATCAAGGGGAGAAAGGTGCGCATTCATGCTAGTAATTGTCCACGCTAAACGAAAAAGACGTCCAAAAGAATCGTTCTACAAAGGGCGAGAGCATGTTGTCGGGGTATGGAAAATTAGTCCCAATAATACAATACAATCCCTTGAATGGCAGATGAAGTAAATGATGCTCTTTCTCGTCTAATATCCGGTCGGTCGTGCGCTCGACTTGGACGTATCGTACGCACGGATGAGTTTCGCCTGATCCTGACGCCCGTTCTCCGTCTGGCTGAATGCAAATCCGCGGTTCCGGCGCATCCTCTGGACGGCACGGACTTTTTTGATCGCCTTTTGGAATCTGAGGTCACAAGGGTCAGCACCAGTTGATAGAACACATTGCCAGTGACACGAACTGTTCTTGCCGCGGACGGTAATCAGGAATGTTGTACTTCTGTAGCTCTTGAGCGATGTGATATGGGAGGGGGATATATGTTCGCCGATAGCTGTATAAAAGACGTCAAGCGTCATCCCACTCGAGTGGGTATGTACTACTCACTATTTCCAAATAAAATCGCGACTCAGACAGACAATGGGAACGAGGAGAAGGACAAAATAAAACACGGCGTCGGTCCATAGTCGGGGGACCAGTCCGTAATACTCGGTAGAGAATCCAATGGCAGGAGCAACAACAGCATACAAGGGAAGGAAAAGCATGGTGAAAATGAATGAGCCGGGAATCGCTAGGGAAAAGATGTCAGAGAATAGTGGATGATGTGATTCGTGGAGAACGATATGGGCTCACCAGCAACAGTGTATTTTGTCCATAAACTAATCCACATCAGTAAGATGAGGGTCGAACAGGGTAAGTGGCACGTACTCAGAAACTAAAGCGGCCTTGCCAAGGACAGTAAGCAAGACAGCCAGGTAAAGCATCGCACCCCAGAACCAATGCCCGGAGTCTAACCCCGTCGACTGTTTCAGATCTCCCCAGAACAAAATCACAGTAAACGCAAACAAGATCTAAAAACACAATTTTATTCACTCGTCACCGTCAACAAACCCTCATCGTTCGACATGCCACTCACAAGACTGTGGTACAGCGCATTGCCGACCCAAAGCCAGAACGCTGTCTTCGTGAAGAAGACATTCTTTTGCCCAAGGGCATATAGTTGCGGGTACCGGTCTAATATCCGTGCAGATACGAACTGATCAAAGACGCCGATGACCAGAGGGGGGAGAACGGTAAAAATGACATTGTAAAATGATATCGTCCATGATTCATACGCAATCTGCCCTGAGAAGTTATTGAAAAAAGAGTACTACGAAGATGTGGTCAGCCGGATGTTACGTTCAAGGGATGAGGAAGCAGATCCGCACCCAAAACTGCGTCATGTAGAGCGTGATATTCTTGTAAAATGAGTCTGGAAGAGGAAGGATGATGTACTACTAAATGGGAAAATCAAAGATGCGTACAAAGGATGAGCTTCGACAATCTCTGATAACTCCATGCACCATGAACCAGTAATAGTTTCTTGAGATACCTGAACTGTGAAATTGCCACATCCGCGGAACGTGCAGCTTGTAGGCCCTTGACCAATCGTGCTCAGCACAAATGCAACCACAATGCCTCGCACCAACCCAGACATACCTCAACGCCAGAAATTCCGACGCCCACATGGGCTGCCTGAATCATGGCCACATCGTTCGCACCGTCGCCGATCGCCAAGAGGATGCTCTTCTGGTTCTTCTTGACGAGTTTGACGACGAGGGCTTTCTGAAGCGGAGATACCCTGCAACAGATGACTGCGCGACACATGAGCGCGAGCTCCAAGAATGACTTCGAGAGCTCTTTCTCGAGTGCGAAGCCTAGGCTTTTGCCGTCTGCAAAGGAGGGAGGTTTGTTGAAGGGCGGTGTGGTTCAACACAATGCTAACCTATAACTAGTGCGAGGTCTTCAAGCTCTCCCGTACTCCGTTGATTTTTGATCGCAGAAAGTCGTTTCTGGATAAAATCTCCAGTGTTGCGCGCATTCTCCTCGTTCACGATGACCTGTAGGGCAGGGGCACAGTATCAGCACATGATTAATGATACTGCATTCACAACGCGCCAAGTTCATAGACTCTGAGATCAATCGACACGACATGCCAATATTGATCGCAGTCTCTTGCCTATCACCTGTAAGCACCCAGATCTGCATGTCTCATCAGGATATACGCGCAATGAAAGATATCCTCGAGAGACGCGCCTTGATCCCAGCCATTTGCAACGTATGTATCGTATCCGGAACGCCATCCTGGAGCTTATCTTCGATAGCTGTTGCCCCTAACAAAAACATATCCTTCTCGATCAACTCCGCAGCACGGTCGAGGGCCTCCGCACGCCCGTTGATGGTTGCAGCCGCCTGCTCATATATGGTGGCCCACTGGCGGTACTCAACCTCCGGGACATCGCGGTAGGCCACGCAAAGCGTGCGCAGTCCTTCGGTTGCATATTCCTGTGCGTTGGTTAGGTGATCACGACACTCACCAGCAGTACAGCGAAGGAAAAAGAACGGACCTCAAGATGGACAAGTGTCTTCTGGGTGTAAGGCTGCGACTTGGCAAGACGCTCGACGATGACAGTGTCTGCACCCTTGCAGTAAAGCTTGATCGAGCCGGTGGGCGTACGTACAACAGTCGACATACGTTTGCGCGTTGAGTTGAACTCGCAGATATTCAAGACTTCGTACTCCACAGGGACGTTGTTGATGGAGATAAAGACGGAGCGGGGTTTGCGAGTCTGTACAAGGATCAATATGCAGTGTGATGGGAGATGGAAGGGGTCGGAGACGATGTTGAAAATGACGAGGAAAAAACGACTCACGTGGAACTGATACCCCAAAATCTCCGCCCCTGCCACCAGCGCTGCCTCGTCCGGGCTACTCGCTTGATAACGCGTCTTTCCATCCCTCACCTCTGGTATCACCGTATGGCACACCGCCAGCAATGTCATAAACTCCCTCGCCGCCTCTGCCTCCCTATCCCCAATTGCCGCCGTACTGACCTGTCCCTCTGGGTCACCATACAGGACTCCTCTTAACTCTTCAAACGTCTTCGTCCCCTCCCCGTCATCCCCTCCCTCCTCAGCTACATCTGCATATGCATCCCCCGCAACAGAGCACTTCTTGAACTCCATTTCATTCCTCGTCAGCGTCCCCGTCTTATCGCTAAACACGAACTCGATCTGTCCGAGTTCCTCCACGAGCGCGCTAGTCCTGCAAAGGGCGGGAGTATCTGAGGGAGCATAGTACATGTCCAAATCGGCGTTAATGAGTTGGGATTGTTGAAATTTGACGACTTCCATGGTGACAATAAGTGAAATGGGGATGAGATTATTGTAGAGGATGATGAAGGTGAGAATGTCTAAGGAGAGTGAGCGGATGAAAGTGAGCGGATGGAAGCGGCCGACCTTCGATAAATGCTTTTGCTGCTCAGGCGTGATCAGTCAACGTGCGGAGTAGGCAACTCGGAAATGAGGTACGCACCTTTCCCAGTGAATGTACTTGGCTCCGCTAGATACCATTGCTGACCGGACAAGAACCACTACAAAGTTCTGTTAATGCCCTACCCCGCACAAGTAGATAGAACACACCGTATTGATGCTGGCGCCGATCGTACTCCCGACTGAAAGAGCAAGGAGGAAGACGAAGAGAAAGATAATGTGGATGTTTACTTGGCGCTCAACAGCCGTACGCTTGATGGGTGCTGCGCTACACGAGAAATATCAAAATCCGGGGGAAAACAGATTAGATCGGGAAATGCAAGCACTACAAGGATGGATGGAACAAGTTCGAACTACTCACGTTGCATTTTGCATTAGCTTCGTCTCATGGCCCGTGAACACCACAATTCCATACACCCACGGCGTGTTCCTTAACTGCGCGCCCCTCAATAACATCTGATCTGAACCCAGCGGCACTGTCTTCGGGACATTCACGTCGCTCAACAGTTCTAGCGTGCCATCATACGTGTATAACGCGTTGTTCGGCTGCTCTGACCGCAACTTGCCATGCAGAGTACTTGCAAGAGATGGGGAAGTAAGTGAGGAAGTTTGTGGGGAAGCTTGTTTGATTTTGAGGTTAGTCTCACTGAGGAGAATTTGTCAGGGATGGACGGGAAGGGGAAAGAAGGACGCACCCGTCGAGATTCGACGTCTCGATGTAACATAATCCTTCAGGCTCACTCGACGATATCAGGACAAGATCAGCCGGAATGAATTCATCTGATTCTACGCGCACGATGTCACCCACGCATATATCCTTCCACTTCCGCGCGACGAAGGTATTACCGGACAGCGCCTTGCCGAGTCGGGCGTTGAGTTCTGAATCGGATTGGTGTCGTTTCTAAGGCGAGATAAGAATAAGCCTGCAAATAAGCGGATGACGCACAAGGTCTTCTTGAACTTCCTTGAATGCGGACGCAAGGAGGACCACAGCCAGTGGTACAATGGTGGTGTACTGGTTTGTAGGCGATACACCAGGAATCTGCTGAATGCATGCAGTAAACAAAAAGAACAAATTGGCGTATTTCGAAAATTGTTCTGCCACAATGATGCATTAGCTGGTGCCACGTTCAGCACGCCATCCCAGACGACACATACCAGTAAGAAATTTAGGAAGAAACATGACCAGGTTGTACTTGCTCGTGGACACGAAATTGGAGCAATATCCGTCATTCATAGGTTGGTTGTTGAGGGCAATTATGCGTTCTCCAGCAAGATTCTTCTCCCTTTGCCAGGGCCATTTCCACCTTCTGCGTCGCTTCTGCGGGCGTGACGGTATTATGGATGGCTCGCTAGGGAAGGAAGGCCTGGCTGAGAACGTGGGCGACATAGCGTCATCGTCAAATGCCCATCCTTGTGGTTGACCGTTGGTTGTGGTTGCAAGGGACACTGAAGATGCTCCTATGCCAGCGGGGGGTGCAGAAGAGCGGGTAAGAGGGAGCCCGCTCTCCTGGGAATGCATTGGCTGGGAAGCGGAATACATGGGAAAAGTAGAGTGAGGAGCATCGACTTGGTCGTCGTCGTCATCAAAGAAAGGATCCATGAAATTTGGCTGCTGGGAGGGCGGATAAATAGACGTATTAGTATGTAAATGTGAATGGATGTATGGGTTGTTGGAGTGCTGTTGGCGGTACGCAGAAGCTGCCGGGTTTGCAGTGTCGACGAGCGCCGCAAACGACTCGTCACTGTTCCGGGTCATGGTGGATGAAGCGACAGAGTCTTGACGGAACTTGTGTTGTCGGACTGGGATGATGGATGGAAACAGCCGCTATTTTAGTTCAATGCGAAACATCCGCAGCGTGGTAAGACTTAATAAGGGAAAACAAGATCCTCGTGTGCATGGCGATATAGTGTAGTGGTTATCACTCGGGATTTTGATCTTGTATTGTTTCCCGAAACCCAGGTTCGAACCCTGGTATCGCCTCTGATTTTTGGACATTGCTTGGACTCACAATCTATCTATTTAATCTAATCTTCTCTCGTTTAGTCAGTTTGCAT